>JAPKLW010002663.1:0-72513 GCA_026898455.1 Plectranthus barbatus | reverse complement strand
TCTCTTCTCTCTAAAATTGACGTGAGTTTCTTATTCTCCAAGAATAAGTAATTCTTTTAATTATATAGAGAAGAATCTCAAATCTTATCTAATAAGATTTGGGCTTTATATGTTTCCATACCAATTCCATTAATTAATAATCCAATTATTATATTATATACTAATCTTATTAGTATATTATCTTGAAGGATATATATTAATCTAATTAATATATATTGTACTAATCTAATTAGTACAAAATCTTAGTCCATATCTTTCAGATGCTGCACAGGAGAAAGGCGTAGCTGTGCTGAAGGGCAGCGATGGGTGACGGGCTGCGCAGTGGCAGCAGGCTCAGCTGTGGCGGAGGTGCACGACGACGAGTTCGTAGTCGTTTGGCTCAGATCTCCCAGATATTAGCCTCCTCAATATCATCTACAGCCAACCTCACCGGAGCACAAAGGAGAAAGCCACCGCGTCGGGTTACCTCCGGCTAAATGCTATCTCTCTACCCAAACTAAGCTATCACACTCTCTCTCCTTCTCTCGGTTTACTCTCACACGAAGGAGACACGATGGCTGCGAAGGAAGGAGGTGTGGGTTTTGGTTCTCTCGCTCTCTTCTCTCACTCTCTGTACTCTCTCTTTCTCACTCCAGCGGCGAGTGTGTAAATTCCAACGGGAATGGGGATGAATCCCCAATTCAAATTGGGGAGGGCAAGAGAGAAATGGGCTTGGGTAATTGGGCAGAAAATAAAAGGTTTGGGCTAGTCAAAATGGGCCAACAAACTCAATAACCTCCACATTTGGCCCATTGGTGAGGTGACTGTGAATCCGGAAAATATATGGCTATAGGATCTCATCATTCCCAATGGCTCCCACCTGTATACTTACACACAAGTAATAAACAGGAGGAGGACAACAAGTTAGTTCACAAAGAATTAACTCGAACACCACAAAGGTTCAAAAAAGGATGCAAACATAGAGAATGCATAGACAAAGACACCACATGAGGTGCACAACTACCTAGCACAGTTGAACCTGCAAAAGAGACAAACCGCAGGCTCCAAACGACAAACATAGATAAGAAGTTCAACCAAAATCAAATTGGAGAATCCTCTAAAAAGACAAAAGTTTTTCAGCAGGTAGACATTTTGTGCCCATGTCAGGATTAAACTCAGTTGTAATTTTCTCAAGCAAGACAATCTCTTTCTCAACTATGTCCCTAATAAAGTGAAATCGAACATCTATATGCTTCGTCGTATCATGGAACACATGTTTCTTATATAGTTGTATAGCAGATTGACTATCAGAAAATAATACCACTTCCTTATCTAATTGTCCAATTTCATGCAATACACCTTTTAACCAAATAGCTTCCTTAATAGCTTCAGTGATTGCAACATACTCAGACTCTGTGGTTGACAAAACTACTATAGGCTAAAGTTGAGATTTCCAACTTATGCATGCACCACAAAAGGTGAACACATAGGATGTAGTGGACTTCCTATTATCTCTATCATTTGCATAATTGGAATCAACATAACCAACAAGTTCAGCACCTTCAGCACACTTAGAGAAAGTCAAACCATAATTAACAGAGTATTTAAGGAATCCGAGGAGCCATTTGAGGGCTTCCCAATGAGGCATACCTGGATTCGACATGTATCTACTTAGACAACTCACGGGATATGCAATATCTGGCCTAGTGCGAACCATCAAGTACATCACAGATCCAATGTCATTCGAATAAGGCACATGAGACATCTCAACAATTTCGGAATCGGTCTTGGGAGACTAATCCTTACTTAGCACAAAATGAGAAGCAAGAGGCACATTCATAGACTCAGCATCAGACATAGAGAATTTACTTAAAATCTTATCCACATAGGAAATTTGGTTAAGTACAAGAACAAATTTCTCTCTATCTCTAATTATATTCATGCCAAGGATTCTTTTTGCATCACCGAGGTCTTTCATGCCAAAGTTTTGGCTCAAACAATTTTGAACATGTTTAATGGATTTCAGACATGGACTGATCAAGAGCATATCATCGACATATATGAGCAAGAACACAAGCATAGATGCAGTATCTTTGAAATATAAACAATGATCAAAAGCACTTCTTTTGAAACCTAAAGATAACATGCATATATCAAATTTCAAGTTCCACTGCTGATAAGTGCGTTATTTCATTCACTTATCAATGGATCTTTAGGCTGTTTTATTGCATTTGTACTTTATTTAAGTTAATTTTCGTGCATTGTGCTTGTTTTATGCTTCGTGTCTTGGTCATGGTGAAAAATGCAGGTTTTAGAGCAAAATTCCGACTAGGTATGAAAAGAGCTCATTTTGGCGTGTCCTCTGTGTCGACCGACACTAAGGTGTTGAGAGCCAGGTTTTTGGGCGACATGCCAGGTGTCGATCGACTCGGCGTGCGGAAGAATGGCTTGACAAGGCAGTTGTACCAATCGACGATGGGGCAGTGTGTCGATCGACACCATAAATGTCGATCGACATACTGGTTATTTTTGCAAAAATCTTCATACTTTGGCCCATTATCAGATTTAACCTTGTACACTTAGTATAAATATCATGTAATATTCGAAATTTAGGACTTTTGTCACTTTTGAGATTCAGACTTAGGATTTTCATCATTATTCAAATATTCCTGCTATGTATTGGAGATTGGGAACGAGATTTCTCAAGACTGGATTCCATTCATCTTCAGAGTTATATTATGATTAATTATTCTAGGTTTTATCTTTTCATATGCTTATTGATTATGAATATGAGTAGGTAATTCCGTCATCAAATTCTAGGGTTTTAGGGAATATCTTGGATGCATGTTTAGGTTGTTGAATCGATCAAATTAATATCCATGTTTCTCAATTCTTGTGCTTTTTCCAAATATGAGATAGTTGGCCACTAAATTGGGTTTTATAATTAATTGATTTGAGATTGAAAAGGTAAAAATTGATTAATGGATTTTAAGAATTGATAATATGGTTTTCAATCTTGTCTGAAAAGAAGGATTTAACCTGTTAGGAATATTGTTAGAAATATTATAACCACTTGATCTTAATTGTATGTATTATAGTTTTGGTGTATCAAAGCTAGTTTATTTAGTTTCTAGCAACTCAGAATCATGTCAAATTGTAAAAGTCCTGTATAGGATAATCATACTTGAGTTGTAATAGAACTAGAAGAAATCGTTGAAGTTTGCTGAAGGAGTCAGCAAAACTTGAGTTGTTTGCTGAAGGAGTCATCAAAGCACGAGAAGAATGCTAGAAGACTCAAGCATACGTGAAGAGATTGCTGAAGGAGTCAGCAAATATAAAGATTGCAAAGATAGCTATCAAACATTGGAGTATCAAAAGGCTAGCAAACCTACGAAGACTGCTGGAAGCATTCAACGAATATCTCAAGATTGCTGAAGGATTGAAGCAAGCGGATTGCTGAGACTTCAAAGCTACCTAGCAAACACAGATAGCAATCAGAAGTGGATGCAAAGCCACAAAAAGGAAGAATCTTTATTGCGAAAATTAAGGAATCTCAAGGAATCAGAAGAAAGCATTATCAATAGACAAAAAGAAGGTTTCAGAAATAAACTCAATGATCCGTTCTGATAGAGTCGACTAACTAAGGAAAGAGCCAATCGGACAAGAAGGAGACCTGAAGAGTCTCTGAACGTCTCAGAAAAAGAAGAACAAAGATTGGCGAGCAAACATCGAGTGTCTAACGGACAAGATTCAAACTAGACGTTTGAATCTTCGCCTATAAATAATGGATTTCGCGAAGAGACAAAAAAGTTTGGCAATTTCAATTTTATAAGCTTACGCGAGATCTCACCTACTCTCTGCCCTATTCAAAATCCGATCATACATTGATCGAGGCTTTGTTAAAAGCTTCCGAGTTCAGCTCGAGACTTTTGAAGTTCTCTTCTAAGGTTATATTTGGGATTCTTTCTATCCTAGAAAGAATCTAGCAATCACCTTGATCTGCAAGACTAATTATCACGGGCTATTGCCACAAGTGAAGAAAGGTTCCAGGAAGAACTATAAAATTCCCAGTTCGATGCCCGAACAGAAGGGAGGTGTGTCCTCACTCTAAGGAGTGTCAAGGAAAAAATTGAAGACCAAAGTGCTTGAAGGTGCGCGGTGATCAGACGGAGGTGCTGTTCACAGTTAGAGATCAAGCCTGACTTTGTAATCAATCTTAGTGGATTTCCAGTCAAGTGGACTGAAGAGTGGACGTAGAACAATTTTTCAAACTACTATAAACTTGGTGTTTATTTACTGCTTTTTTTCATTATTTACTGTTTATTTTAAAACACAACACGTGTTGTCGTATAACTTGAAGTGAATCTAAGAAATATTCGAGCTTAAACACATTTCATAAACACTTGCGGAGTCGTGACCTCAGCAAGATAAGTGCAAGACCTAATTAATATTCCACTGCAACTATAAACACTCTGATCGGGGACCAACATAACCCATATGAATAATCTGATATTTTTGGGGAGTTGTTAATTACTCTAGAGACGGAGAGGATATAGATAATTAACAATCAACTTTATAAACTGCCAAACCTGCAGTTAGTATTACTTTTCTGATGTTCCACCTTAATGTAGGGTTTGAGTCTACGATGGACAACACGAGTTGCCATTAATTAAATGCTTGCCAAGGATCGTTCTTAGGGTACCAGGAACAAATTTCAATTAAATAAACCATGCGATCCTATGCATGCTCCTACAATATTAATTGCAGAGGATGGATTAGAGAATACCTGATTTCACCGTTTGATCTACAGGTCTAGATCGGAGCCAATAATGATGAAATAAACTTATATCTGAGATTGAACACCGATGATGGACAGTTGTTCCTACAGATCTGATCTTCTGATCTGTTCCCTTGCTCCTTGGAAATCTGGCGAGGATTATTACCAAGTTGGATCCGAGATCTGGAGAAGACGATCAATTTCTCCCACCGGATCAGCCGCGCTGCCGTTCTCTCTCAATATACTGAAAACCCTAAATCTTAATGATCTGATAGAGAGAAGGCCTTTATATAGTGTTAGGGTTTTGAGAAACCCTAACCCTAATGGGCTTGAGCAGTTCATGGGCCAGACCAGGGACCAAATGCAAATAATAAAGTGGGCCCTCTTTATTAATTAATCCTTCCTTGTTCAACGCAGAACATAATTAATTAATAAAACATTGTTTTAACTTTCACCACGGTAACAATGCTGACTCGCCCCTTTATTACCACGTTATTAGGAACGGGTTGCACCAAACTAACATGATCCACATATTTAAGGTTTTAGACATTCATTAATTAATTTGGCTTATGACAATCAGCCATAATTAATTAATCTCTTATTTCCTGAGTAATACCACTCACTCCTTTTCACTTATGCCTGAATTAAATAATTCAACCTGCAGGGTTTAGCATAATGAACCTTGTGAGCTCCTCAGGGAATGTCACCATCCTGAAACGGATATGCTTACCTAAACGTCCAGCCTAAGCAGGCCACACACAAATTGCCAACACCCAAAATACAAGTATTAGAGTACATGTAAGACTCGCCACTCTAGTAAATCAAAGTGTGGTCAATCTGTGTGTGCCCCTTATCCTTCAGTTAGGTTTAAGATCATAGGAAGTATGTTAGGGATCTGGCTCATTCATATGTCAATGAGAATGGCACATCCCACTGTTGATCCCATCAATACATAACTATGTACCGACACATCAAGTAGCTAGGATAAGCCCACTTATGAACCGATGTGCCGCAGCTTAGACCGACAGCCTATCCAGGGACCGTCTCAGCCGTGATACTGTTTATATCTCGCTAGGTCAAACGATTCATATGATCCTCTGTGATCTCCACCACACCATATGATCATCCCTTTAGGCGAGATAATAGGATATTATGGTTCGTTGTATGTTTGTTTCATCATACAACGAGCATTGTTGTAGCAACACATATATGAAGACCAGTGTGCAAAACACTTAATCATATATGCTTTCAGTATATAATCCCAACACTTAATTTATATTTTTATTGATCGATTTAATTCCCTTGCATGTTATCCTAGATATGAACTTATCCCTAGAATCTGAGCTTTTTCTCTGATCTTCTCAAAAGTATCTTTTAATATTGTTGCTTTAATTTTGCACTTCTCAATTTGGTTTCAAAACCACAAACCTTTAAAATTTCTATTTACGTGAACAATAAACCGACAAACCTTGTGTCAGTATATAGGATAGTTTGTTTTTACAATCTCTTTGGGATCGATAATTTCTATTTGCCATTAAACTATAGAATTACTAAAAATTTAGTGATCAAATTATGGCACCGTTGCCGGGGATTGTTTAGAATTATCTTAGGAGTTTTATCGATCTAGGACCCAAAAGATAGTTTAATTATCGATTTAGGACCCGAACGAGTAATTCTCAATTCAGGACCTGAAAGATCACAAAAATTCTCAATCCAGGACCCGAAAGATCATACAATTCTCAATCCAGGACCACAATATCAGATCCTGGATTGAGAATTGTTTGATCTTTTGGGGTCCTGGATTGACAAATCATCTTTCGGGTCCTGAATTGATAATTAAACTATCTTTTGGGTCCTGGATCGACAATTCTCCATTATCTTATTATTGATTCTGTTCTAGGGTTATTGATTTAAGTTGTATTTTTGAAGTTTCCTTAAATTTTTGCGAATTACTTTAGTTTTTACCTCTGTGTCGATCGACACGTGTGTCAATTTTAAAATTTTTGTTATTTGTTTTCATATTTTCTTGCTTCTTTGTGATTCTCACCATTTCCTCTATTATTTTCAGGTAGTTTCTGAACACGAGGAGGAGTGGAAAAGAGCTGATTGTGTTTGATCCAGAGATTGAAGCTACATGCCGAAGAAACAACTGAGGTAGAAATTACAGGAAAGAAACTTCAAGCAGTCATACGATCAGAATGGCTGAAGGGAATCCACAAAATATCCCTGGCCTTACCCCAGATCAGACAACTGAGCTTCTGAGAAAGGTGCACACTATGTGGGAGCGCATGAGGGTACTGGATCTGGAAAGAGTCAGCAACAACAACAATAATAGAAACCCTCGGTGCAACCAACAGCCTGGTGACCTCTCAAATGACGAAGAGGAGGAGGCCCAACCCCGATTTGATGATGATGAGGATGCTATCCAGAAAAAGATACAGGCCGAGATTCCAAGAGACTGATTTCAGAATTGGCATCAATGCAAATAATATCGAGTTGAAGACTGATCTGGTGCAGATGGTTCAGCAGAACCAATTTGGGGGCCGAGCTACTGAGGACCCCTATTCCCACCTTGATAAGTTTATCATGCTCTGCAGCACTGTCAAAATCAATGGAGTCAGCCAGAGTGCCATCCGGATGAGGCTTTTTGCCTTTTCACTGCGAGACAAAGCTCAGTCATGGTTCTCTGCTTTGGATAAGAGCAAAATCAGTAGTTGGGCACAATTGAGGAATGAATTCTTAACTAATTTCTATCCACCTAGTGTCATTAGATAGAGGAGGAAGGACATCACTAGATTTGCTCAGAGGCTTGATGAGAACTTTTATGAGGCTTGGGAGTGCTACAAGGAGCTTTTGAGAGTCTGCCCTGGCCACAGTCTATCTCTGGAGGAGCAAGTTGAGACGTTCTATGAGGGTTTGAATGATCGCACAGTCGAATTGGTGGATACTACTTTGGGGGATTCTATTATGACCAAGAGTGCTAAAAGGGCCATGGAATTCTTCCAGAAAATTGCAAACAACAGTCACAGGTGGTCTAATGTTCGACAGGCACCAGTTAAGGCTGCAGAGAAGGTGGTTGGCTCTAATACAGATCTGCTGGATTTAACCAAATTGAAGGCTGGACGATCCGTTGCTGCTATTGATCCAGTCGCATCTACCAGTGAGGGAGATTGTGTCCATCGAGGTGGTTATCAAAATAACTACCGATGAGGATATCAACAAAACCATCAGAATTACAATCAGAGCTACAATCCCAATAATGCAAGAAACCACCCTAGTTTCTCATTTTCCAATCCGAATGCAGCGGAGCAACCACCTCCTGGCTTCAATGTTCAGAATGGAACTATTGTGGAGCTAAAGAAGCTGAAACTCAAGGAGATCCTCGCCAAGTTTATACAGGAATCCAATCAAAGAGTTGGTAGAGTGGAGCAGGATGTAGTAGGAATCCAATCAAAGAGTTCGCAGAGTGGAGCAGGATGTAGTAGGAATCAACACCAAGGTGGACCAGGTAGAAAAACATGTCCAGATGATTATAGCCCAGGTTAGTTAGATTGCCACTTCCCTTGCAGCTCAACACAAACAAGGGCAGTTACCGATCAACACTCTGGTGAATCAGAAAAAATCAGGTCAACGCCATCACCTTGAGGAGTGGTAAGTCTTACAAAGGACCCAAGATAAAGGGAGCTGAATTTGAGGCCGAAGAAGGGAGTGAAAAGGAGGAGGATCCCGTAGCTGATGCCTCTGTATTGGTCGACACCCAGTGTGTCGACCGACACAGAGGCTCGACATCCAGCACTGGAGATGCTTCTGTGTTGATCGACACACTGGCGTATCGACCGACACATCCGCCAAGCCCGACTTCAAAATTGCTTTCGATACCCTTTTTGCAGCGATTTATGAAGAAGAAGATGAACGAGAGGTATGCACGCTTTCTGGAGAACATGAAGAAGGTGCACATCAATATCCTTCTCGTGGAGGCCCTGCGGGAGATGCCAGGGTACATAAAGTTCTTGAAGGACATGGTTTCTCAGAAGAAACCACTGCAGGAGCACGAGATATTGAACCTATTCGAGGAGTGTAGTGCCATCATTCAAAAGAAGATGCATCTAAAGCGAGAAGATCTAGATTCGTTTACTATTTCTTGTGTTATAGGTGGCGAGACGTTCGGCAAGATACTCTGTGATTTTGGAGCGAGTATCAATCTCATGCCACTATCGATTTTCAAGAGACTGGAGATTGGAGATATCAAGCTAACCAACATCAATCTCCAGATGGCTGGCAGATCAATCTCCTACTAACGGGGGATTGTAGAAGATGTCCTAGTAAAGGTAAAAGATTTTATTTTACCTACTAACTTTGTTGTGTTAGATATGGAGGCGGATTACAATATTCCACTCATTCTAGGGAGATCATTCTTGAGAACCGGAGAGGCCTTAATCGATATTCGAGATGGGAAGCTGACTTTCTGAGTCAATAATGAGTCCGTGACCTTCTCGATCTACAAGGCTATGCAGAGACACAATGATGGAAGTTATAAGGAAGAATGCCATATGATCGACAATTTTGAACCAGTGATCTCTTCTTCTTTACTTTCTGTTGATTCTAATCCTGACTATTTGGAAAAGTGCCTTCACCACTCCTTGTTTTCTTTTTCAGAGTTGGACGAAGTCTGCGATGAGATCTTGGACTTCATTTTTGAGTTGGATGCGAAGGAAGAGTTGCCCAGGGCAAAGGAAAATAAAAGGGAGCCCCTACCAAACCAATATGTGGAGAAAGGAAGGAAAAATCGAGCAGAGACCTCTGTGTCACTCGACATTGTCTCGGTGTCGACCGCGTGGAAGAATCCTATATGTCGATCAACACCCCAGCTATCGATCAACACGACAGTCGACCCGACCATTTTCTCGGTCGACACTCAAGCTCGATGAAAGCAAATGAAGATTACCTCAGTATCGGACGACACGACCGCTGTGTCGGTCGAGACACGGGCCCTGGAGGCTCAAACTCAACCCGAACCACCTATTTTGGAGATGAAACCTCTCCCATCTCATCTTAAGTATGCTTTCTTGGGTCCTGATGACACTTACCCTGTCATTGTTTCTTCTTTTCTTACTTCTACAGAGTTGGAGAAACTACTCAGAGTTTTTAGGGACCACAAGTCAGCTATTGGGTGGACATTGGCAGACATAAAGGGGATCAGTCCATCCATCTGCCAGCACAGGATTATACTAGAAGAAGAAGCCAAGCCAAAGAGGCAAGTACAGATGAGGCTCAACCCGACAATGCAAGAGGTCGTGAAGAAGGAAGTACTGAAGCTTCTGGACAATGGGATGATCTATCCCATCTCCGTCAGTCAGTGGGTGAGCCCAACGCAAGTTGTTGCCAAGAAAGGGGGGATGCAGATAGTGAAGAATGAAGATGGCGAAGAGGTGGCAATAAGACCCGTCATGGGATGGTGGTTCTGCATTGACTACCGAGCTCTGAATGCCGCCACATGCAAGGATAACTTCCCTCTACCCTTCATCGATCAGATGCTCGACAGATTAGCAGGTTATCCCTTTTACTGTTTCCTTGATGATTATTCTGGATATAAACAAATTGCAGTGGCCCCTGAAGACCAGCACCAGACTGCTTTCACTTGCCCTTACGAAGTTTTTGCCTACCGCAGGATGACTTTCAGTTTGTGCAACGCACCTGCTACTTTTCAGAGGTGTATGATGTCCATTTTCCATGATTTCATTGAACATATTAAGGAGGTGTTTATGTATGACTTCTCTATTTTTGGTAGTTCTTTTGATGTCGGTCTGCAGAACTTGGCTACCGTGATGGAGAGGTGTGCAGAGACCAACTTGTGCCTAAACTGGGAGAAGTGCCACTTCATGGTGAAGGAAGGAATTGTGTTAGGACACCGGGTATCCTCTTAAGGTTTGGAGGTGGACAAGGCCAAGATCTCAGCGATTGAGAAGATGCCGCCACCAGTGAATGCAAAGGGAGTCCGGAGTTTCCTTGGCCATGCAGGATTCTACCGGAGATTTATTCAGAACTTTTCTAAAATCTCTAGACCTCTCTATAATCTGCTTGAAAAAGATGTTTCTTTTGCTTTTTTATGCATATTGTCTAAAGGCTTTTGAGCAGCTGAAGAAGACATTGGTGACTTCTCCGGTCCTTACTTCTCCAGATTGGAATGAGCCCTTTGTGCTCATGTGTGATGCTAGTGATTATACAGTTGGAGCGGTTCTAGGACAGCTGAAGGGGAAGCTCTTCCAGGTCATTCACTATTCTAGCAAGACCATGAACCCTGCCCAATGCAACTACACTACCACGGAGAAGGAAATGTTGGCTATGGTGTACACTTTTGATAAATTTCACCCCTATTCGATAGGGTCGAAGACCATTGTTTATACTGACCACGCTGGCATTAGATTCTTGTTTGCTAAGCAGGATGCAAAGCCCAGGTTGATTAGATGGATCCTATTGCTTTAGGAGTTCGACTTGGAGATCAAGGATAAAAAGGGTTGTGAGAATGTGATTGCGGACCACCTTTCCAGGTTGGAGTATCCGGTTGAGGGGGACGATCAACAGTTGAGGATCCAAGAGACTTTCCCAGATGAGCAGGTCTATGCATGCAAAGACAGGGATCCCAAAGAGTACTATGCCAACCAGACCCCATGGTATGCCGACTATGCCAACTACTTGGTGAGTGGAGTTCCCCCTTCGAAGTCTACCCCAAAAGAAAGGAAGAGGTTTCTGAATGAGGTGCGATTATACTATTGGGAGGATCCTTATCTGTGGCGCCGATGTGCCAATTCCATTATCCATCGGTGTGTCCCTCAGACCGAATTTTTCTGAATTATTGAGGCATGACGTTCCTCTCATAGTGGTGGACATTTTGCTGCCAACTGGACCAACTTCAAGGTCCTTTCTAGTGGCTTCTACTGGCCGACTATCCATGGAGATTGTAGAGCTTTTGTGTCAAGTGTGACAGATAAATTATAATATAGTGATGCAAATAAATTTGTAAAATCCAAAGGTTGTTGAACCCAAATGGAATGTATGACAATCCTATTCCAAGTACTAGCTATAGTTTCTAAATTAAAGTTGTTTGAGCAACTTGAAAACAGGGTTTGGTTTGGAATTTAAAGATGACAAAGCAGAAATTTAAAGGTTTAAAAAACAGTAATTAAAGAGACAAATTCCAGGACAAATAACTAAACCATCAACATGTAAAATTCATCAACTCAACAATGGGGAAGAAATTAGATTCAAATGGATAAAATTTCGTGTTTGGCAATTAAACCCTAGATTACTAATGTGTGACTATCTCCTCTCGGTCTAAAAAACACAACATTAACCAATCCCAATAATTATCAGTTTTTAATTCTACAATTAATTCTTCCTTTTGAGACAAAAAACAATTATAATTAATTTCCTCTTCCTATTACCAATTTTTACCTCTCAGTCCTTCATTGATAACTACAAACCTAGATTCAAATTCATCTCTCGATCCTTCTTTAATTCTAGATTCAATTAATTAAACTCAGGAAATTAAACCATGCTATTGAGTTGAATCATTCAAACATGCATCAAGATTTAATTATCAAAGCCCTAGAATCTGCTAGGGTCTCTAACCACAAATCATGGATAGAAATAAAGTAGACATATTATTAGAGAACATAATTGAACTTACAAAGAATAGGAATCTTGAAAAACTCCACTTCTCAAATCTCTAAATATTCAAACTTTGAATGGGAAAAAGAACTCTTATTTTCGAGTTTTACAAGTAATATTTATAGAGGGAAAATATATCTCAACTAGGTATTGGACTAAAATATCAGATATTTTCAAATCTGGCGTGTTTTCCTTCTTTGGCCTCAGTGTTGATCGACAGCCAGACTGTCGATCAACACACGCATCATGCGTCGAGCTCCACTTTGATCCCTCCTCCGGTCATCATCGACCCTCTGTGTCGATCGACAAGCAGGGTGTTGATCGACACAAAGGTTTTTACTCAGGTTTTCAGCTTGTCTTCCATGTTGGTCAACATCCCGTGTGTCGACCGATACACAAGCTTCACCATTTTGGCTCTTTTCACCAATTAGTCACTTTTTAGCCCAAAAACCTGCAAAAACTCACCATGGCAAGCATAACATCCTCTAAAATATACTTATGCATGAAAATAACTAAAACTAAGCATAATGTAACTAAAATAATGGAGAAAAAATATAGATAAGTAAGTGTAAATACGAGCTTATCAAACCCCCCAAACTTGAATATTTGATTGTCCTAAATCAATAGAAAAGAAAGAATAAAAATCTCATGCAGTTAAAAGTGCAATGCCTCACAAGATTCATCACATTCAAGAACCAAAGATCCACATCTCACAAGCAATTTGAAAGAGATAAGATATCCATCAACCGTGGAAGACTCACAGGAAAGTGTTTCACTCATCACACAAGTGTTTGGGTTTTCAATGAAAGCACTCACAACATGTATGCAGAAGTTTCTACCATAGGCTTGCAAAATTTCTAAAATCTCCATTGCTCAAATGTGTACACAAGTCAAGAATCAGAAAGGGCTTTGATTGGGTTGTAATGTAGGGTTTTTGTGACAAGGTAGGGAATTATGGTCAAGTGACTAAAATCCATCAAGTGGCCAAATCAATAAATCAAAACCACTACAATTTTTCATCTACCCCATCTCCTTAGATTTATCAATCAAGTTCTTTCACTTTTTTTTCTAGCTCTTTTTGAATCTCTTATGCTCTTATGAATGTTTTCTTTTGTGTAGGGAGCTTATGAGAATTCTAATTTTCGTCCGAGCTAAACAACCACACATCTTTATTCACCAGTATTTTACATTTCTTTTCTACATCACAACTATTGTCCATGTATTTTCCACCTCAACTCATAAACAAGAAGGAACCTAAACTTTTCTTAACTCATGGACAAGAAAAGAACACCAAGGACTCAAAGGCCAATAATGAACAATATAAATCAATCTACCCCTTATTTTCCACAACTCACGACTTGAGTCCAACCGATACTTTTCTTAAGCTCATAGACAAGAAAAGAAAATTGCACAGTCTCAAAGTGGCTAACTAGAGATAGATTTTAGTGAAGGGACAATGTTTAGGATATTGGGCTAACAAAGATGGCCTAAAATCATTTTCTATCATTGTGCACACTATGCAGTCTTGAAATAGAAAAGAAGCAAATTCTAGAGAAATAAAAACATACATGTGAATCTCACATCAAACGAAAATCAGGCTCAAATTCTCACTTGGGTTAAATTTTGCTTCCACAGTCAATTTCAATCCACTCAAACATCATGCAAGTATGAGTTTCAATTAGAACCTATCATGCGGTATTCTACATTCAATTCAAACTCATCATCAATCGATCTCAAACTCAGATTCAGTTCAAATTGGTTTAAAACTCAACCATTTTCCTCACACTATATCCATATTTTTTTCTAGGCAAGAATTTAAATAGCAGCGGAAATTTAAATAGCATAAATTTAAATAACGGAAACATAATAAATAAACAGATTGAAAGTTCAAATTCTTGTCCACATCCACCCAAACTTATTTCGAATTCGGAGAGTAGAAAAAGTTTGAAAATCAGACAAGAATAAGAACTGTACCTGATGGTTGATCTCAGACATCAACGTTTTTATCCTCTGGAGGGTTCAGAAATCTAGACATTGACTTTGCAGCAGCTAGCACTCTGTGTCGATCGATAGACGGGGTGTCGATCGATACGGAGCCTTCTTGTCAACCTCTTTCAATCGAAGTGTGTCTTTGTCGAGACCTCTGTGTCGATCAACATCCGGGATGTCGATCGATATAGAGGTCATCCTCGTTCTTTTAGGGAAACAAAGAACCAGAGTTTGAAAATAAACAAAAATAAAACAAACTAAAAAAATAAAGACATAAATTGAAATAAAACAAGTAAAAATTGGGTTACCTCCCAATCATTGCTTAGTTAACGTCGTAGCTCGACAATTTGATGTCTGGGGGATAGACTTCATTAGACCATTTCCACCCTCAAGAGGCTATACTTATATCCTCCTAGCTATCCACTACGTTTCCAGATGGGTGGAGGCCATTCCTACCAGCACAAATGATTCCAAAGTTGTGGTGAACTTCCTTTAGAAATATGTGGTAACTCGCTACGGTACTCCGCGAGCTCTGGTAAGCGACGGTGGCTCTCATTTCTGTAATCGTACTCTAACTGTTTTGCTTGCTAGATATGGTGTAAAACACATGGTTACCACTCCATACCACCCTCAAGGGAATGACCTTGCTGAGTTGTCCAATCGGGAGATCAAAAGAATCTTGGAGAAAACGGTCAAGATGAAAAAGGTTTGGGCATTCAAGCTCGATGACGCACGATAGGCTTACCAGACTGCATTCAAGACTCCAATAGGTATGTCTCCATTTCCGTTAGTTTTTGGTAAATCCTGTCATCTTTTTGTAGAGCTTGAGCGCAAGGCGTGGAGGACCTTAAAGGAGTTGAACCTAAACTGGAGAGCCGCTGCTGAGAATAGAGCTATATCTGAATCAGATGGACGAATTTTGAGAGGAGGCCTATGAAAACTCAATGATCTACAAGCAGAGAGCAAAGAGTTTTCACGACCAAGGACTAAAGAGGCGTTAGTTCTGTACGGGGGATCGAGTTTTGCTCTTCAATTCTGGCCTCCTCTTCATGTCCGGGAAGCTGATGCCTGGGAAGCTGCAATCCAAGTGGACTGGACCATATACTGTGGTCAACATTCTCAACAACGGAGTTGTGGAACTAGCTGGCCAGGATGGCACCATTTTCAGAGTCAATGGACATCGTGTGAAGTGTTACTACAACCCGCTTCAAATTGGAGCTGTGGAGGTGCACTATCTGCACCGGCCTTAATCTGAGGTATCGTCGAGCTAACGACATTAAACTAAGCACTTGTTGGAAGGTAACCCAACAATTTATCGGTTTATTTCAATTTTTGAGTCAATTTTTGAGACTTTGAGTCATTTCAAAATTTTCCATGCCTTAGAATAATTTTAAGAGTTTAAAATTTCGCTTTTGCATTGTTCTTTGTTTCGGTCGACAGCAAAGCTGTCGCTCAACACGGCGGTGTCGATCGACATGCGTGTTGATTGAAACCCTACTGTTGATCTCGTATGTTTTATTTAATTGTTTTTAAAAATGCATTTGTGTCGATTGACACAATGGCCGGTCGATCAACACTTTGGTGTCGGTCAAACCGGCCAGCTCGATCAGGTTTAGGGTTTTCAAATTTAATTTCTATTTACTTGAACAATAAACCAACAAACTTTGTTTCAGTATATAAGATAGTTCATTTTTACAATCTCTGTGGGATCGATAATTTCTATTTGCCACTGAACTATATTATTACTAAAAATTTAGTGATCAAATTATGGCGCCGTTGCAGGGGATTGTTTATAATTATCTTATTATTGATTCTGTTCTAGGGTTATTGATTTAAGTTGTATTTTTGAAGTTTACTTAAATTTTTGCGAATTACTTTAGTTTTTACCTCTGTGTCGATTTTAAAACTTTTGTTATTTGTTTTCATATTTCCTTGCTTTTTTGTGATTCTTACCCTTTCCTTGATTATTTTTAGGTAGTTTATAAACACGAGGAGGAGTTGAAAAGAGCTGATTGTGTTCGATCTAGAGATTGAAGCTATGTGCCGAAAGAACAACCGAGGTAGAAATTGCAGGTAAGAAACTTCAAGCAGTTAGACGATCAAGATAGCTGACAGGAATCCACAGAATATCCCTGACCTTACCCCTAATCAGACAGCTGAGCTCCTGAGAGAGGTGCACACTATACGGGAGCGCATAAGGGTACTGGAGCTGGAAAGAGCCAACAACAACAGAAATCCTTGGCGCAACCAATAGCCGGGTGACCTCTTAGATGACGAAGAGGAGGAGGCCCAACCCTATTTGATGATGAGGATGAGGATGCTATCCAGAAAAGATACAGGCCGAGATTCCAAGAGATTGATTTCAGAATTGGCATCAATACCAATAATTTTGAGTTGAAGACTGGTCTGGTGCAGATGGTTCAGCAGAACCAATTTGGGGGCCAAGCTACTGAGGACCCCTATTCCCACCTTGATAAGTTTATCATGCTCTGCAACACTGTCAAAATCAGTGGAGTCAGTCAGAGTGCCATCCAGATGAGGCTCTTTGCCTTTTCAGTGCAAGACAAAGCTCAGTCATGGTTTTCTACTTTGGATAAGAGCAGCATCAGTACTTGCGCACAATTGAGGAATGAATTCTTAACTAATTTCTTTCCACCCAGTGTCATTAGACAAAGGAAGAAGGACATCACTAGATTTGCTCAGAGGTCTGATGAGAACTTTTATGAGGCTTGGGAGCGCTACAAGGAGCTTTTGAGAGTCTGCCCTGGCCATGGTCTATATCTGGAGGAGCAATCTGAGACGTTCTATGAGGGTTTGAATGACCGCACAAGCTGATACAGATCTATTGGCTGAGGTGAAGAAGCTGAGAAAGGATTGATAAGTTCGTTATTTCACTAACTTATCAATTAATTTCTAGCTCATTAAGTGTTCGAGTCGCATGATTTTCATGTTTATTTGTGCATCGTAGTGTTTTAGTGTTATACAAGTGTTTGATGGTGAGTTTTTGCAGGAAAAGAGCTTAAATTCAAAGCAAGGAAGAAACAATGATTTTTGGCTCTGTTTTGACAGACACAAGGCTTGTGTCGGTCGATATGAACAGTCGACGGAAGAGCTGGCATCGACTTCGGAGGTGTAGACGCGGGAGCTCCACGTCGACCGACGCGAGCTCTATGTCGGTCGATGTGGATGGTCGAGGCTGATGTGGTGTGTTGAGGTAAAGTATGTCAAAGAGAAGTGCGCGTCGACCGATGTGGCACTTATGTTGTCGACGCGGATACCTGTTTTGCGGGAAATTTGTAATTTTGGCAATTTTCTCCCTTGTTTAATTCCATACCTTGTGGAGATTGATACTACACCTATATAAACACTTGTATTCGAGTTTTAAGGGTTAGACAATTTATTTTTTAAATATGAATATTATTTCTAAGGCAGATTTGAAGTTAGAATTATTTTGGAGCTTGAAGACAGTTGATTGAATTGTTTTTGTTACATCGAGACTCCTTTTGATCAATGCAAGTTTATTACAGGTTTTATCTTTTCATGATTTTTATTATTATGAATATGATGAACTAAATTCTTAATCAGATTCAAGGGTCAAAAAGCTATCCTGACTGCGTGTTTACAGATTAATTCAATCGAATGCCTTTCCTTGTTTGATTTGTGAAATTCTGTGCTTTGACTTAAACCTAGATTTGTTGGCCACTCATTTAAGTTATTAGTTACTTAATTTGAGACTCAAAAGGTGATAAATAATTAACAGGAAAAGGGTTTCACAATATAATCATTTGTTCTTGTCTTAAAAAGAGGGAATTAGGTTATAGGATTTAATATGTTGATTTTTGGAGTTATTGAAGTATTTCTTGAGATCGAAAGGGTAAGGGAATTTCGATAATCTACTTTGTAAATTGTCCAATAAAGAAGTTTATAATATTTTTTTGATTTCCATCTTTCAAGGAATTAAATTGGTATTTGATAGATTTATCTGTTGCATGTCAGGAAGGATAGTAATAAAAATCCCTAAAATCTGAATCTTCGCATTTGATTTAAAACCCCATTTAATTGCCCTGTCTGGTTTTAATTTGATCTTTTTGAAGATTACTTTCTGTTTAATTTTTAGAGTTAATGTCACCAAAACCTTTTGAATTTGATCGCCTCAAACAATTTTCTAAGAAGCTATAGTTTAGTAATTAGGATTGTTCGTTATTTCATTCCTCGTGGGATTGATAATTTTTATTTGCCGCTATATTATTAGCTCGGCTAAGTCGTTAATAATTTTAGCGATCAAATTTTGGCGCCGTTGCCGGGGAGTGAATATAACTAATCTTAATATTGAATTTGTTATCGGAATGTTGATTTGAGCTTTATTTTTCTTGTTTTTAATTTTCTGTTCGAGTGAAATTTTGTTTCTATTTCGATCGATTTGGACTCGCGTCAGTCGACGTGAATTTTTAATTCACATCGGTCGACGCACGTTTCGTCTCGGTCGACGCAGACCTTAAAAAAAATGAAAAATTCGAAAAATTTGCTTTATTTTGATTTCCTTAGTTATTTATTTCCTAGGTTACTTGTTTCCTTTAAAATCCGATTTATTTTGTTAATTATTGCATAATTGGTTTATTTAGTATTTATTTCCTTTTTATTTTATTTCCTGTTTAATCACTTTCCTTCTCTTTCTGTGCAGATAGTTTATGACCACAAGGACAAGAGGGAAGGAATTGATTGCCTACGATCCTGAGATCGAAACCACTTGCAGAAGAAATAATAGTAAAAAGAATCGAAGAAGAGGCATAAGCAGTGAAGAAAAGAAGATGGAGGTGAACAATCCAGAAAATCCACCACAGAACAACCCGAACAATCCACCAGCTCTTACTCCTGAAGAGCAGGCTGAGCTTGTCCGGCTATTGAATGCGAGGAACAACCGAAATCATCGACCTGACCCAAACCCTGAAGATCTACCAGAAGATGAAGAGCCAGAAGAGGATCAGGAAAGGTTTGATGAGAGTGAGGAAGAGAATGCCATTTAGAACCGGTACTGCCCCAGATTTCGTGAGATAGATTTCCGAATTGGCATCAATGCCAATAACTTCGAGCTGAAGTCGGGGTTGGTGCAGATGGTACAACATAGTCGGTTTGGGGGCCGAGCTACTGAGGACCCCTACTCACACTTGGACAAATTCATAATGCTCTGTAATACTGTGAAGATTGATGGAGTTAGTCAAGGAGCCATCCGGATGTGACTTTTTGCATTCTCTCTGCGGGACAAGGCACAATCTTGGTTTGTTGCTCTCGATAAAAGCTAAATTGGCACCTAGACTGAGTTCTTAACCAATTTCTTTCCACCTTGCGTTATCAGGCAAATGAGGAAGGATATTACCAGATTCGCTCAGAGGTCCGATGAGAATTTCTATGAGGCTTGAGAGCGATACAAAGAGTTGCTGAGAATTTGTCCCGACCATGGTTTATGTCTTGAGGAGCAGGTGGAGACCTTTTTTGAAGGTTGAATGACAGAACAGTGGAGCTAGTGGATGCCACACTTGGAGATAGTGTAATGACAAAGAGTTCCAGAAGAGCCATGGAATTCTTCCAGAAGATGGCAAATAATACTCACAGGTGGATTGCTGTTCAACAAAGGCCTATCAAAGCTATGGAGCAGGTTACTGATGAAGTTGACATAAAGGCTAAAGTCAAGAAGCTTCGAGAGGATTTTGCTGCACTTAAAGCTGGACAGACTGTTGCTGCTGTTGAGCAAGTCCAAGCTCAGGGAGAGGAAGACTGCATGGATGTGAACTTTGTCCAACGAGGTGGTTTCCAAAACAACTACCGAGGAGGCTATCAACAAAACAGTCAGGCCTACAATCCCAATGCTATCAGAAATCATCATGGTTTCTCTTACTCAAATCCTCAAGGAGCAGAACAACTACCGTCTAACTTTGCAGTTCAGGGTGGAGCAGCTGTTGAGAAGAAGAAGCCGAATCTTGAAGAAATTTTTGCCAAGTTCATGGAAGGCTCTACTGATAGAGTGGGGAAGCTGGAACAAGAAGTATCTGGAGTTAGCACTAAAATGGATAGAGTGGAGAAGCACAAGCAGATCATTGAGGCACAGGTTAGCCAAATTCTAATGCCCTTGGAGCTCAGCACAAGCCCGACCATCTTCCGAGCAATACTCAGGTCAATCCAAAAAATCAGAAAAACAAAGTCAATGCCATCACTCTCAGAGGTGGAAAATTATACCAGGGGCCAAAACATCCAGAGACAGACCAACCGGAGGGAAACAGGGCAGAACAGGGAGATTAACCCGCTGGAGAAGCCTCTATTTCAACTGACACGAGACTCACGTCGGTCAACGCAGAGGATTTTGGTGAGACCACCGCACGATAGCCTGCATCAACAATGCAGGCCTATCTTGGTCGATGCCAACGTCCACCCTGCCTATTAAACGAATCCCGATGCCATTCCTGCAGCGCTTTGCCAAATCCAAAATGAATGAGAGATACACACGTTTTTTAGAGAACATGAAAAAAGTGCACATCAATATTCCACTGGTTGAAGCCCTACGAGAGATGCCCGGTTATATCAAGTTCTTGAAAGATATGGTTTCTCAGAAAAGGCCGTTCCTGGAGCATGAGACCGTCAATCTATTTGAGGAGTGTAGTGCTGTTATTCAGAAGAAGATGCCGCTCAAGATGGAGGATCCCAATTCTTTTACCATTTCTTGCGTCATCGGCGGAGAGACTTTTGGGAAGGTGCTTTGTGATTTAGGTGCATCTATTAACTTTATGCCTTTGTCTATTTTCAGACGGTTGGCAATTGGGAGCATCAAGCCGACCACAATCTCGCTCCAGATGGCATACAGATCAGTGTCCTATCCTAAGGGAATTGTTGAAGATGTGCTGGTGAAGGTAAAGGATTTCATAATCCCTACAGACTTCGTAGTGCTGGACATGGAGGAAGATAAGAATATCCCACTTATCCTAGGGAGACCATTCCTGAAAACTGGAGGCGCACTGATAGACATTAGGGATGGGAAGCTGACTTTCCGAGTGAATGATGAATCTGTCACATTCTCCATCTACAAGTCCATGCAGAAGCACGAAGATGGGAGCTACCAAGAAGAGTGCCACATAATTAACTGTACTGAGCCGGTGATTTCTTCTCATTTCTCTTCTCTTAAATTTGATCCTGATTTTCTTGAAATCTGTTTATTGCACTCTCTCTTTTCTTCTACAGATTTAGATGTTGCTGATGAAGAGATTCAGAACCTTCTTATGGAGCTGGATGTTTTTGAAGAAATTCCAAGGAATAAAGAGCTCAAAAGGGAGAAGCTGCCAGCTCAATTTGGCCAAAAAGTGAAGGAAAAACGTGGAAAAAGCTCTATTTTGCCCGATGCGAAGACCAAAATGGTTGACGCGACTTTCTCAAGCAGGACGGGCGATGCAAAGCATATTTTGGTCGATGCCAGTATCTCGATTAATGCAACAGCTATCTCGATTGATGCAGGCAGCCCGATTGACAGGAATGATAAATCAGTCGAAACAGCGAGACATAGAAAAGGGATATGTCCAGAACTTCCCATATCTGTCGACACAGAGGCTATCTCGGTCAACGTGCAGGCTGGGACATGGCTATCTAACTCCGATCCGCCTATTTTAGACCTCAAGCCACTTCCTTCTCATCTTAAATATGCTTATCTTCGTCCAAATAACACCTATCCTGTCATTGTGTCTTCTTTTCTTACGCAGGTTGAGTTGGACAAGCTACTCCGAGTTCTGAGGCAACACAAGTCTGCAATTGGTTGGACACTTGGAGATATCAAAGGGATCAGCCCTTTTGTTTGCATGCACAAGACCATACTAGAAGAGGATGCAAAACCAAAGAGGCAAGCACAGAGACGGCTGAACCCAATTATGCAGGAGGCGGTGAAGAAACAAGTACTGAAGCTTCTTGACCACGGGTTGATATATCCCATATCAGACAGCAAGTGGGTGAGTCCCACTCAGGTGGTTACAAAGAAAAGAGGGATGCAGATCGTCAAGAACGATGATGGAGAAGAGGTTGCCACCCGACCAGTTACAGGATGGCGGTTCTGCATCGACTATAGAGCTCTTAATGCTGCTACTTGCAAAGATCATTTTCCACTTCCTTTCATTGATAAGATGTTAGATAGACTTGCCGGTTACCCCTTTTATTATTTTCTTGATGGCTATTCAGGTTACAATCAGATAGCAGTTGCACCGGAGGATCAGCACAAGACAGCCTTCACCTGCCCATATGGTATATTTACTTACCGGAGGATGCCGTTTGGCCTTTGCAATACCCCGATGACTTTTCAGAGATGCATGATGGCCATCTTTCACGATCTGATTGAGGACATTATGGACGTATTCATGGATGACTTCTCTGTTTTTGGTAGTTCATTTGACACTTACTTGCAAAATCTAGCTACCGTTATGGAGAGGTGCACGGAGACCAATCTCTGCTTGAATTGGGAGAAGTGCCACTTTATGGTGCGTGAGGGGATTGTTCTGGGAAACCGAGTGTCAGCAAAGGGATTGGAGGTGGATCGAGCCAAAGTTACTGCAATTGAGAAGATGCCACCGCCGGCCAATGTCAAAGGAGTGAGGAGTTTTCTCGGTCATGCTGGGTTCTACAGAAGATTCATCAAAGATTTCTCTAAAGTTTCAAGGCCTTTGTGCAATTTGTTGGAGAAAGATGTATCTTTTGTTTTTAATTCTGAATGTTTGCAGGATTTTGAGCAATTGAAGAAGGCCTTAGTCACCGCACCGGTTCTAACTTCTCCAGATTGGAGTGAGCCCTTTCTGTTGATGTGTGATGCCAGTGACTATGCAGTGGGGGCAGTCCTAGGACAATTGAAGGGAAGCTATTCCATGTGATCAACTATGCTAGCAAGTATGAATCCGGCACAGTGCAATTACACCACCGCTGAAAAGGACATGTTGGCAGTTGTCTATGCTTTTGATAAATTTTGGTCCTACCTGATAGGTTCAAAAACTATTGTTTATACTGACCACGCTGCCATTAGATATCTATTTTCCAAGCATGATGCCAAGCCGAGGTTGATTCGATGGATCCTGCTACTTCAGGAGTTTGATGTGGAGATCAAGGATAGAAAGAGGAGCGAGAATGTGATAGCTGATCACTTATCGCATTTGGAGCCTTCTTCTGAGGTGGATGAGCAGGAGTCGAGAATTTGGGAGACCTTTCCCGATGAGCAGATGTGCTATATTGAAGATTTGAGAGCCATGCTTGAGTCCAAGACTCCGTGATTTGCGGACTATGCAAACTACCTTGCCACTGGTGCTCTTCCTCTATATAGTTCCCCCTATGCTCGGAAGAAGTTCTTGAGAGATGTCCGCTTTTACTATTGGGAGGACCCCTACTTGTGGTGCCGATGTGCTGATGGCATCATTCGCCGATGTTTCCCCCAGTCTGAGTGGCATCAGATCTACGAGGCTTGTCATTCTTCTCCTACAGGTGGTCATCATTCAGCAAACCGCACTACCTTCAAGATACTTGCTAGTGGATTCTCTTGACCCTCTATCCACGAGACTTGTCGTGGCTGGATTACTGGTTGTGATTGTTGCCAGAGGACCGACAACATTTCCAGGAGGGATGAGATGCCACAAACCCCCATGGTAGAGGTCGAGATATTTGATGTTTCGGGGATTGACTTCATGGGACCATTCCCACCTTCTCGAGGCTTCTCCTACATCCTTCTTACAGTGGACTATGTTTTGATATGGGTGGAGGCCATTCCGACCACCACTAATGATTCAAGAGTCATGGTCAACTTCCTGCAGAAGCTGATGACTCGTTTAGGAGCACCGAGAGCCTTAGTAAGTGATATGGGATCTCATTTTCTTAACAAACTGCTTGTTTCCCTTCTTGCTAGGAATGGAGTAAAGCATCGAATCACTACACCGTACCATCCTCAAGGGAATAGACTGACAGAGCTATCCAACCGGAAAATCAAGCAAATCTTGGAGAAGACTGTCAAGCAGAAGAAAGATTGGGCGATCAATTTGGATGATGCGCTGTGGGCTTATCGCGCTGCCTACAAAACTCTCATTGGTACGACTCCCTATCAGCTTGTTTTTGGTAAATCCTGTCATTTGCCTGTAGAGATGGATCATAAGGCTTGGAGGGCACTGAAAGAGCTTAATATGGACTGGAAACATGCTGCTAGAAGTAGAGTTATGTCTTTGAATGAGTTGGAGGATTTCCGAGATGAGGCCTATGAGA
The DNA here is from genome assembly GCA_026898455.1 of Plectranthus barbatus. Lineage (NCBI taxonomy): Eukaryota > Viridiplantae > Streptophyta > Magnoliopsida > Lamiales > Lamiaceae > Plectranthus > Plectranthus barbatus. The sequence goes on along the minus strand of JAPKLW010002663.1, from coordinate 47,840 downwards.
ACAATGTCATCTACAAGACAAGGGCCAAGAGGTTTCATGATCGAGGGATTCGCTCACAAGTGTTCAACTCTGATGACAAGGTGCTGCTTTTCAATGCCCGTCTTTGCTTCATGCCCAAAAAATTGCAGTCAAAGTGGATAGGCCTCTACACGGTTGTTAGTGCCTTTCTGAATGGTGTTGTGGAATTAGCAGGACAAGATGGCACCACATTCAAAGTCAATGGCCACAGACTGAAGAGGTACTACAGTCCACAACAAATATGCGTTGTGGACACAAACATATCTTGAGGACGCCCTAAGGCACTCATGGTATCGTTTTGAATATACAAGCCAAAACTGTGAAAGCCCAGAAATATACATGCCATTTTACTTGGATCGGCCATAAGCAGAGGTAATATCGAGCTAGCGACATTAAATCAAGCACTTGTTGGGAGGTAACCCAATGATTTTATGGCTTTCATGTGAGTTAGATTAGGATTTTTAAATTTTTTGGGTTTTTAGGATAGTTTATGTTTTAAATTTTTGAGTTGGTTGATATCTTTGCCTTAGTTTTCTTGTTGAAGCTTAGAAAATCCCGTGCAAAATGGCTCTGTTTTGACCGATGCGGATTGCAGGACGGTCGACGCATGGACATCCACGTCAACCGACACAGACAACATGTCGATTGACGCGAACATTTCTGTCGAGGTAGGGGTAACTTGAGATAATTTTTCTTTAATATTTAATTTTTTTTAAAAAAAGAAAAAAAGCGTCGACCGACGTGAAGGTATCACGGTTGACGTGAAATTTTTTTGACCAATGCATCCAAAATCGAGGTAATTTGTTTTTTTCTTTTATTAATTTTTTTATTAAAAAAAATAAAATCCCGCGTGTCAACCGACGCAGAGCTGGCGTCGGTCGAAACAGAGAGGCCAAACGCGCGGGTCTGAAGGTTTTTAAAAGAAAAATTTTTCTATCTCTTTTCCCACATTCACACAAGCACAAACTCAAATCCCCCAACTTCCCCCAACCCTTACTTTCGATTCTCTTGCTCGATTTTGACTCTCTAATGGCAGGTATGGTCTCTAAACTCAATCCTTTTCATTCTTGTACTGATTTAATTGCTTGCTCAAGTCTATTTTCAATTTAAACCATGTTTGTGCTCTAGTTAGGGTTTTGATTGAATTGACGACTTGGGTACTTATTTGATCAAATACTTCGATATGGATTGCATGTTTAGTCTATATGAATACCTTGTCATGATTCATTGCTTAGGATTAGTTGAATTTGTGTAGTTAGGGTTCAAATTTTTGACTTGGTTTTGCTATTTCTTCTCAATTTTGTGAATCTTTGGTAAAGGTCAAATTTTTAAGATTGGTGGAGTGTTTTGGGTTCAATTAAGTGTCAATTGCATTCTTTGTTTGTCAATTTTACATGGGCACTTGATTTGGTTGTGGAAATTTGCTAAAGTGATTGGTGTTGAACTAGTTATTTATGTCTTGCAGGCCATGCTGATTATGAACCTGTTTTTGAGAATGAACTTGAGGGGGAGAGATACCAAGAGCTACTAACCTACCCGGTCAAAGCAACACTCTTCTTGGATCACGCGGCGATGGCTCAACTGGGAATTGATGATGATGTGAGGGCCCTTTTTCGCCGCATCCGCTGGGACTGCATGCTAGACAGAACCCTCACTCGAGAGTTCATGGCCATAGTTCAAATTTGGTCGAGTCAAGGGAAAGGCCCGGAGCCTACAGGGATGACATTTCAAATGATGAATTAACGGCATTGCCTTACCAGGACACAACTTGACTCTATACTTGGCTGCACCGCAGGAGGAACTTATCATGAGGTGAGGGATTTCAATTGTGCACAGATGTGGAGAGATATTGCCGCTCTTGCTCCAGTAGGCCCCGAGAAATTCGATATGGGGAACATGAAGTCCTCCATTGTGGACAACCCCGTCTTCCGTTACATTCTGAGGTGGATGGGGACCAGTGTCTTTGGGAGGCACGAGAGCGGGAAAGCGGTGCAGAAGGAGGTGCATGCGCTTTATTGCATGCTCGGGGGCCATCATGTCAGCCTCGCCACATGCTACATGGACAATCTGGCTAGGCAATCGAAGGCCAAGAGAGGAGATATATGGTGGGGGTGGTCTGATCACCCCTATTGCCCATTCCTTGGGATTTGACACTGATGATCTTCGTCTAGCTTACGGCTGGAACTTCTTAGACATCAACCACTTGATTCAGAGGACGGTGTTGGTTCAGGGCCCACCCCTCACTCTCCGGATGTCCACTGGCGACAGGTTCCCTCTCCCGAACACCCCCCTCACCCATGTTACAGATCTTGAGTTCAAGGAAAATCGGTTCATGCATACTCATGCTCACCTGTCTTGTATGATCCCTGAGAATGGGGTTGTGCCTCAGAACCGGCTACTACACCGAGTCAGAGTCTAGCCGAAAAACTGAGTATTACGCCCGAGGAGGCCACCGCCCACATCGTCGAGCAGGAGCTCTGGGCCAGAGCAGCAGCAGAGCGAGCAGCGGCTGAGAGAGCAGAGGCCGAGAGAGCCGAGGCCGAGAGATAATGCTGATGAGGAGCCGAGATATGAGGGCTACACCGCCACTAATGAGGTCCCACGCTGGGGACCTGGCGGATCTTCGAGCTACTACACAGGGGGCACTTCCTCATCCGGTACTGACTTTGGGATGATATATGAGTTTATACAGCAGCAGGCCACCCTCCAGGCCGTCGAGAGAGCCGCAACTGAGGCGGAGCATGCCCGAAGTATGCAGTTTTGGCAGGATGTCTACTGTCAGCTTGATCGTATCGATTCACAACTGCATCGTCTGTTGCTGCCACCTAATGAGAAGCCGGAGTCCGTGTACGTCCACCGCCACCGACAGAGGCGCCGCCGAGCACAAGGGGATGATGAGGATGCCCCGGATGGCCAGTGAGGTACAATTTTACTATCCTTTGCTCGATTTTCAAACTTATTCTTCATTCTGTTGAATAAGTTTGGGGGGATGACGACATGGATTGTAAAACTTGTTTTATTTTGTCATTTACTGTTTTTATTGAATTTTTATGTTATTTTTTATTTTTGATTACTTCCTTTTAGCTTATTACTTAGATTTACTGCTTTAGCATGTTTTAGTTGATTTTAGTTAGTTTTGCATTTCATTCACGTGCTTGAACATAGGGCAGTCGGAACTTTTGACTTGAGATGTTAAACAAGTCCTCCCTATTGCTTTAAAACTGTGATCGATGATTGGTTAGTTTTTGGATTGTGAATTGATAATCTATGTGATAGGGTAGCCTATGATAGGAGTTTCTTGCTTGATAAGTGCTTTCTGATGCTTGTTTTGTGCATGTTAGACTAAAACTGAATTTGATGATTGTTGAGGGGGAACGAAAATTTAACCCAAGTGAGTTTTTGAGCCTAAATTGTTTGTTTGATGTGTGACAAGGTGCGTATGCAATAATCTTCTAGAATTTGACTTGTTTCTCTCTCGAGGTTGCATAAGTGTGATAATAGGGTAAAATGATCGTAGGCATGTTCTTTCTTAGCCAAAATCCCATACACTAGCCTTAAAAATCTCCACTTTAGCCCTTTAGAGCCTTTTGAATGATTTCTTTGTTTAGAATGGTTGATGAGTGAGAGGGGTATGAATTAAGTGCAAATATGGATTTTGTGGTTGATTGCAGTATTTTTATCAAATAAAAATTATCGAACACGAAGACTCAATTCGCCCGTTGTTTAAGTAAAAGGGACTGATTTTGGAACTCAATATCTAGACGCGATAAAATGGTTTGAAAGATCAATTTTAAACTACTTAACTTCTACGATTAATGCAATTAAGTAAAATTCAATTCAACTAAATAAGATCCAAAAGAGAACGGTTGAGGAATATAGGATGGATTGGGGTGGATTATGAATATGTTTGGACTTGTCAACTTTACTAACCAATTTCAATAGATAGAATGGGTCGGTTCATCGAATTCTAGTTACAACCCTTAATACCGGTGCAATAACAGTCGATTAATTTCGATCTCAACCTAAGTCTAGGTATGTTGATTTCAATTAACTCCCAAAATCTCAAGAACAAAATGACCTAGATACAAATTCACCTATCTTCTAAGTGAAACAATACCTAATTATTATTGCAATCCCCTCTAATTCACAAACCTATCAAGTTAGTTCATTGAGGCATACTTTCCAACACATGGTGATCAATCATGAAAGGAACACAAATCAACTCCACAATAATAATCAAAACTTTGAAAACTTCAATAATTCAAATCCAAACAATATTCAAATCGTCCCAATTACATCCAAATCCTCAACTATGAGTTTAGCCACTCATGAATACAATGAAAACTATTAAAATCCCAAAGTAAAACATGGAAGAGAAAGGAGAACAAGAAAGCTTAGGATTTTAATGATGAATCTTCAAAACCAGCTTCGAATCCTTCCTTCCACCTTCAATTTCCAGCCTTCAGTAGTGAAAATCGCCTCTAACTCATGCCTTAGTCTCTCTAGGGTTTGCAAAAGTCGAACCCTTTCCAAATAACATTCTTTGGCCTTTTATAGTTGAGAAACCCGCAGCCCAGTCAGATATATCCCGAACGGGATGAGCCTGTGTAAAATCCCATCCCGCACGGAATGAATCGAAGTCAAGACCAAGAGGTCCCGACCCGTCCCGAACGGGACATTTCCATCCCGAGCTGGATGGCTCACTGTTTCTCACATCTTTCTCCTCGAATTCACGCCAAAATGACGTATCCCGTAAGCAATGATCTCGTCCCAGCCTCAGTCCCGGACGGGACCAAGCTGTCCCGAACGGGACCAGCTTCGAATTTCGGCAATTTTGTGCTTTTCCTGTCCCTAACGGGACACATGCATCCGGAACGAAATTTGCTTCTGCTCAAGCTTCAATTTAGCTCCAAAATCCGAATTTCTAACACTTTTCATGCCCTGCACACTCAAAACAACTCACAAACGCCAAGTGAAGGAAAATCAATGAAAAGAAGAGATATGTGTGTGATTTGTGCACTTAATCCTCATGAATTCATTCAATTCAAACCCCAAAAATCATGCAAATTACGCACATATTAGTGGTTTTGTTTTGTCAAATAAAAATGTGATTGGGGTTGAAAAAAGAAAAAAAAAGAGAAAAAAAGAAAGAAAGAATTGAAAATAAAGTGAAATAGGATGGCATAATTTAAATCCTTGTTTAGTTCACTAAGTTTGGTTGAAAAAAAATGAAAAAGAGAAAGAAAAAAAAGAGAAGAAAAACATCGAAGTGGTTGAATTGAAAAATCAGTATTGTGTGATGGGTGAATAGAGAGTTTGAATTAACAGTTTGAGTCACTTAGCCAAAACATCCCACCTACTTTAAGAAGCCACGTTACAACCTAATAAAACACCTATATGATTACTCGACTTATTGCACTATTTTAGTAGCGGAGAGGTGAGAAACTTGTCAAACATATGGTAAGTGCGCACTGGCTTTGATTTTGAGTGATGTTACACTAACCTAAACACTTGAGGGATGAGTGAAAACAAATCTTCCGTGTGAGGTTCCCCTTTGATGATTTGATTATTTGATTGCGTCTTGATTGTGCATTATGCGTGGATGATTGTTGCTTAGATGGTTTAGAGACTTGTGAGGCATTGCACACTCTTATCTGCATTTGATTGGATTTTCTGTCTGTGGATTAATCAAGGACGATTAACGGTTTAAGTTTGGGGGAGTTGATAAGTTCGTTATTTTGCTAATTTATCAATTAGTTTCTAGCTCATTTAGTGTTCGAGTCGTGTGATTTTCATGTTTATTTGTGCATCGTAGTGTTTTAGTGTTATACGTGTGTTTGATGGTGAGTTTTTGCAGGAAAAGAGCTTAAATTCGAAGCAAGGAAGAAACAAGGATTTTTGGCTCTGTTTCGACCGACACAAGGCTTGTGTCGATCGACATGAGCAGTCAACAGAAGAGCTGGAATCGACTTCGGAGGTGTTGATGGGGGAGCTCCACGTCAACCGACGTGAGCTCTGTGTTAGTCGACGTGGATGGTTGAGGCTGACGTGGCATTTCGAGCCAAAGATATCGAGGAGAAGCGCGCGTCGACCAACGTGGCACTTGTGTCGGTCGACGCGGAGACCTGTTTTGCGGGAAATTTGTAATTTTGGCAATTTTCTCCCTTGTTTCATTCCATACCTGATGCGGCTAAAAGTTCAATCAAATTAAACCTCTAACTACACAAGAATAAAATTTGTCAAATCCAGGTCCTTCCCCGCTTCGCCCACTAGAATACCGAGATACTATAGCAAAGTCTTATAGCTAGGCATGATACAATCGTTGAGTAGTTTCTATCAATCTAAGCATTCAATTTAAACCTATGCTAACAACATATGACAAACATTGAATTAAACCAACAATTATCATTCGATCAATTCTTTCCACAAATCGGTAAACCAAGACAATCAAATACTCAAATTAGGAAGATAGGATGTTGAAATGAATGTTGATGCAATCCAATTAGTTTAATCATTGATGTAAACACAATTTAATCCCTAGGAGATTGAGCAATCGACCCTACACTCGTTAACCCCTTGTCACGGCGAGCTAACGGTTGATGATCTAAAACTTGCAAACAGTCACGTTATTAAGCCCTAGAGCACTCCAAATAGTTCGTCAATTATCGCCCTACGACCTAGCACCGCACAGGGATTGGAACTAAAATCGTATGAATTTACACTATTCATGATGATTCCGCCCGCGTGTTGGCTGCAGCGTTCACATCAACTACCTCCTAAGCTGGCTATTACCTACACCTAAGAGGTAAGGAACAAGTTTTAGTGCAATTCAAGCTCTCAAAGAAAGGTAAACAAACAATCATCAAACCTAATCTTCATGCATCCTTACTCAAATCAACATCCAAATTGAATTAGAACATCATACCTTTCAATTGTAACAATACAAAGTTGAATTCAAATACATCCATTACAATTTGAAAAGTAGAGATTGGAATCTTCCCCAATTGGATTTGTATGCCTTGATCTACCACCTTGGATCTTCGATTCTCCTCCAAGGATTGATGAATTAAGCTCCTTGATACCCTTGGTGGAAGTTTGGAAGGGATGGAAATGGGAATCGTAGAGAGAATTTAGGTAGAAGTTATCTAAAATTATTCAAAGTTATCAAAATAACCATTTTTTCCCTTTTTATAATGAGTAAACAGGGCCTCGGATCGCCCGAGCTAAGGTTGGCTCGCCCGGGCGAGCCCAGAACTGAAAACCGCCAAAACTGCCAAAATCACGCTTTGGCTCGCCCGAGCCATCTCTCTGAATGGCATGGCTCGACCGAGCCAAGTTTGGATCGGCCGAGCGAAGTCTCAGACATGCCCCAGCACCCTTCCTGCTCTGCTCGGGCGATCCTGCTTCCCTTTGACTCCTAACTCGGGCAATTTTCATCCAAAACTCATCCAAAAGTGTTGTTTTATGCTCAAAACAAAACCTACACCATTCCAAACACAAAAACACAACCAAAGAACAACAAAAACATATGATATGGGAGTAAAATGGACACAAACATGCAAGTTCACACATCGAAAAATAGGTCATTTTACGCACATATCATAATCCCCCAAACTTGAACCTTTGATTGTCCTCAATCAAAACAAAGTAAAGCTGTTAATCTACCTCGTGCAATACCTCATAGCTCATCAAAGTTATCTTAGCATGTTCAAGTAAAATGAGATTATCACCTAATTATGTAACAAGGTTAATGCTAAGGACTTGAACCACTCATCAAAAATGGATACAAGAAACGAAAGCACTCCCTCATGTGTTTAGGGACGATGAGATTCACTCAATCACAAGATATCGAGCTTGATTTCCATAGGCTTGCATCCATTCTCACCACTATACTACAATGAGTTAGTTTCTAGGATCAAAAAGGTCTTTTCATAGGTTGTAACGTGGCTAACTAAAAGGTAGGTGGTTTTGGGCCAAAGTAACTAAGCTTCTCAATTTCCCAAAACCCCCAAACTTGTTCTTTTCGAACCACTACAAACCCCGAGGCTTATTCATTTCACAACACTTTTTCTTCTTTCTTTTTCTCTTTTCTTTTTTCTAGCACCATCATTCATTCATTTTGTGGGTGCCTCTTTTTTCAAACATTTGCACCAAAATTTTGTAGGTGCTCATTTTTCTAGGATTAACAACAATCCTTTATTTCATTCTTTCATGCCTCAACATTTTCAACATCACAAATCCAATCAATTCCCAACCCAACTCTCATCACCGTATTCACCCTCATACACTCTTTCCCCCCAAATATGGTCCTAATCAATTCAATGAAGATCCACCAATTAAGCTCAATCACGGGGTTCAAAGATATGAAAGGCAAAATAATTATAACAACCACCTTATACTCCCGGTGTGAAAGGTAGGACTAAGAATCGATGGCCTAATATCATTTCCTAGTTACACACTCATGCCAATAGATAGAGAACGGATGCAAGTTCTAGAACTCAAACTCTCAATCTTGCCACTCACAATCGACAAAGATATGACAATATCATGGCTCAAACCTCACAACTTTTTGTCAAGTCCTATGCATTAACCACACACAAAACTCGGCAATTCAAAAGTTAAACTTAAATCATGCTTCGAAAACTAGATTCCGCCCTATCATTGGTTGAGGGAAACATCAAACTCCACTAAGTAAATCAAGATTAATTCTCAAGCCTCATTTGGGTTCATCACACACACACAAGCACACAACAATCCTAACAACAATCTACATGCCATAAAACAAATGTAATGAAACTAAATGGTAGGAAGAACGATAGAAAGCGTTACCCATCAGTACACACGATCAAACCGCTCTCCAAGACCTTATTTGTACCTACTCAAAGATCAAGTCAAACACCACCAAACTATTGAGCATAAAACAAACCAATAAAGCTCTCATATCCACCAAACTTTCCACAAACCAACAATTAAAGATATAAGATAATATCCATTAGCACAACCATTCAAACCATACCAATAATCCAAACCACAAACCATGCATAATAGGAAATATTCAATCATGTCAACTCATTAATAATTCTCTCCACAATCACAATCAAACAATCCATCAAACAATCTTCAACCATATTCACTTCCAAAACCTCTTTCCACCATCATTCCACTATCCAAAATCTATACAAATAATTTATTTTTCCACTAGCTCCACCAAACATACCATCAAAACTAATGTTCAACAAACTCAAACCCATGAAAATATCTATACATATCATCAAGATGACAATAGTCCACAACATTCATCCAAGGTAGAATATCAATATAGGTACAACCAAATCAAATCAAATCCAATAAAAGGTCAATATCCAACAACTAAACTAAATGAAAGATAAAGTATAGGAGATGGAGAAGAATAAACTGAGGCACCGGCTACCTGCACATCCCCCCAAACTTAGTCAAGTTAGACTAAGTTTGCAAAACGGTGGATGGTGCATCGTCACTCCTCTCGATCTTGTAGTTCCTCCTACAAACACAAAACCAAACAAACTAGACATTTATTCAAAATCAAAGCAACTAAAAGAAATTAAACAAAAAAAAGAAAATTGGTTGGGTTGCCTCCCAACAAGCGCTTCCTTAACGTCGGTAGCTAGACGACCTTACCACATCACCCATTATCAAAAATCGTGTGGGTTTTTAATACACCTTTCTCCCTTAATTTGCATTTACTTGGGAGCAATTTGTCCAAGACAATTTTTCTTTCACCCCTATCATCTCTCCAAGGAAGATTGATTATCTTAAAAATCTCGAATGTCCAAGGTGGTGATTCCTTCTTTGATTTGATCTCCAAGGCATCATCTAACGGAATCCAAATTATATACGTCTCGACTTGTCCCTCATTTGGATTAATCAACAACTTCTCACCTCCTTTTTCGATCAAATCATCCAATTCATACACTTTGTCTCCTAGGATCACCTCCTTGTCTATCAATCTTGAAGGAAATGTAGGTGCCACATCGCCACATGGACTTTCCGACATAACTTCCTCATCATGATTCTCTACTTCGTCATTTTGTACCAATGTCGAGACTTCTTTCATCACCTTAAGGGAAGATATCACAAGAACACCATTCTTCTCACTTTCAATTTGTATCCTCTCCTCCTTGGTGCTATCATCCTCTTTCTCTTCTTGAGGTAACTCTTTATCTTCTTTCCTTAATTCTTCTTCTTGCATCTCCTTTACTCTTGTATCTTGAAATCTTACTTCCTTTAGTACCATGACCACATCCTCACATTCATCTTCCAAAATTTCCTCACAACTTCCTTCGAGACCTATTTCCATGTCAAGTGGTTGCTCTTGCACGTGAGGCTTCTCACTCACCTTCTTCAAGAGTTCGAATAATTGCATTTTTAATTCCAAAAGATTTCCCTCGAGCTTATCCGATTTTCTCTCCAAAGCTTCCCGAGATGATCTCTCTTCTCTAACTCTTTCACGATCATGGCTGCCCCACTCATCACAATGAACTCTTGGCATGGACGGATTCCAAGTTTGGTTCTCATAGAGTCTACATGGAGAGTAGCCATTAGATGGGGGATAGTTCATGTTGTTCCAGAGGTCAAAATTCCCCCATTTATCTCCATATCTTTCATTACTACACTCCTCTTCTTCATATCCCCAATTCGGCTTCACCTTCCGATCATGTCTTCTCTCTTCCATCCATGGGTAGCTCTCTTCAAATACCAACCGGATTAGCTTCCTTGGTCGTTGTCTCTCCAACATCTTTGCTCTCATCTCATCCAATTCCCTTTGGAGATTGTTAAGCCTCTCCGAGTGAGTTACTCGATAATTCTCCATTTGACACCTACAAAAAGTCCAACAACCTCAAAGTACCAACGTATACAAAAAAAAAACAAATTATTCACATAAGCAAAAACACAAACACCTAGCCTACAAGCTTCACTTTTCCCCCAATATCTAGCAACCTACTAAATGAAGTCCACGACAACGGCTCCAAAACTTGATGCGGCTAAAAGTTCAATCAAATTAAACCTCTAACTACACAAGAATAAAATTTGTCAAATCCAGGTCCTTCCCCGCTTCGCCCACTAGAATACCGAGATACTATAGCAAAGTCTTATAGCTAGGCATGATACAATCGTTGAGTAGTTTCTATCAATCTAAGCATTCAATTTAAACCTATGCTAACAACATATGACAAACATTGAATTAAACCAACAATTATCATTCGATCAATTCTTTCCACAAATCGGTAAACAAAGACAATCAAATACTCAAATTAGGAAGATAGGATGTTGAAATGAATGTTGATGCAATCCAATTAGGTTAATCATTGATGTAAACATAATTTAATACCTAGGAGATTGAACAATCGACCCTACACTCGTTAACCCCTTGTCACGGCGAGCTAACGGTTGATGATCTAAAACTTGCAAACAGTCACGTTATTAAGCCCTAGACCACTCCAAATAGTTCGTCAATTATCGCCCTACGACCTAGCACCGCACAGGGATTAGAACTAAAATCGTATGAATCTACAGTATTCACGATGATTCCACCCGCGTTGTTGCTGCAGCGTTCACATCAACTACCTCCTAAGCTGGCTATTACCTACACCTAAGAGGTAAGGAACAAGTTCTAGTGCAATTCAAGCTCTCAAAGGAAGGTAAACAAACAATTATCAAACTTAATCTTCATGCATCCTTACTCAAATCAACATCCAAATTGAATTAGAACATCATACCTTTCAATTGTAACAATACAAAGTTGAATTCAAATACATCCATTACAATTTGAAAAGTAGAGATTGGAATCTTCCCCAAATTGGATTTGTATGCCTTGATCTACCACCTTGGATCTTCGATTCTCCAAGGATTGATGAATTAAGCTCCTTGATACCCTTGGTGGAAGTTTGGAAGGGATGGAAATGGGAATCGTAGAGAGAATTTATGTGGAAGTTATCTAAAATTATTCAAAGTTGTCAAAATAACCGTTTTCCCCTTTTTATAATGAGTAAACAGGGCCTCAGATCGCCCGAGCCAAGGTTGGCTCGCCCGGGCGAGCCCAAAACTGAAAACCGCCAAAACTGCCAAAATCACGCTTTGGCTCGCCCGAGCCAAGATGGCTCGCCCGAGCCATCTCTCTGAATGGCATGGCTCGACCGAGCCAAGTTTGGCTTGGCCGAGCGAAGTCTCAGACATGCCCCAGCACCCTTCCTGCTCTGCTCGGGCGATCCTTCTTCCTTTTGATTCCTAACTCGGGCAATTTTCATCCAAAACTCATCCAAAAAGTGTTGTTTTTTGCTCAAAACACAACCTACACCATTCCAAACACAAATACACGAAAACACAACCAAAGAACAACAAAAACATATGATATGGGAGTAAAATGGACACAAACATGCAAGTTCACACATCGAAAAATATGTCATTTTACGCACATATCAATACCTTGTGGGGATTATTACTACACCTATATAAACACTTGTATTCAAGTTTTTAGGGTTAGACAGTTTATTTTTCTGAGTTGAATATTATTTCTAAGGCAGATTTCAAGTTAGAATTATTTTGGAGCTTGAAGACAGTTGATGGAATTGTTTTTGTTACATCGAGACTCCTTTTGATCAATGCAAGTTTATTACAGTTTTTATCTTTTCATGATGTTTATTATTATGAAATGATGAACTAAATTCTTAATCAGATTCTAGGGTCAAAAAGCTATCCTGAATGTATGTTTACAGATTAATTTAATCGAATGTCTTTCCTTGTTTGATTTGTGAAATTCTGTGCTTTGACTTAAACCTGGATTTGTTGGCCACTCATTTAGGTTATTAGTAAATTAATTTGAGACTCAAAAGGTGATAATTAATTAATAGGAAAAGGGTTTCACAATATGATCATTTGTTCTTATCTTAAAAAGAGGGAATTAGGTTATATGATTTAATCTGTTGATTTTTGGAGTTATTGAATTATTTCTTAAGACCGAAAGGATAAAGAAATTTCGATAATCTACTTTATAAATTGTCCAATAAAGAAGTTTACAATATTTTTCTGATTTCCATCTTTCAAGGAATTAAATTGGTATTTGATAGATTTATCTGTTGCATGTCAGGAAGGATAGTGATAAGAATCCCTAGAATCTGAGTCTTCGCATTTGATTGAAAACCCCGTTTAATTGCTTTGTATGGTTTTAATTTGATCTTTTTTGAAGATTACTTTCTGTTTAATTTTTAGAGTTAATGTCACCAAAACCTTTTGAATTTGATCGCCTCAAACAATTTTCTGAGAAGCTATAGTTCAGTAATTAGGATTGTTCGTTATTTCATTCCCCGTGGGATCAATAATTTTTATTTACCGCTATATTATTAGCTCTGCTAAGTCGTTAATAATTTTAGCGATCAAGGATTTCACCAAATTGGAGGCTGAATGATCTGTTGCTGCAATGGATCCAGTCCTATCTGCCAGTGAGGGAGATTGTGCGGACATCAACTATGTCCAACAAGGTGGTTATCAAAATAACTACCGATGAGGATGTCAACAGAACCATCAGAACTACAGTCAGAGATACAATCCCAACAATGCAAGAAACCACCCGCGTTTCTCGTATCCCAATCCGAAAGCAGTTGAGCAACCACCTCCTGGCTTCAATGTTCAGAATGGAGCTATTGTGGAGCCAAAGAAGCTGCACCTCGAGGAGATGCTTGCCAAGTTTATACAGGAATCCAACCAAAGAGTTGGCAGAGAGGAGCATGATGTAGTAGGAATCAACACCAACGTGGACCGGGTAGAAAAACATGTTCAAATGATCGAGACCTAGGTCAGTCAAATTGCCACTTCCCTTGGAGCTTAATAAAAACAAGGGCAGTTACCAAACAACACTCAGGTGAATCCAAAGAATTAGAAAAATCAGGTCAACGCCATCACCTTGAGGGGTGGTAAGTCTTACTAAGGACCCGAGATTAAGGGAGCTGAATTTGAGGCCAAAGAAGGGAGTGAAAAGGAGGAGGATCCCATAGCTGATGCCTCTGTATCGGTCAACACCCAGGGTGTCGACCGACACAGAGGCTCGATATCCAGCACTGGAGATGCTGCTGTGTCGACAAACACACTAGCGTGTCGACTGATCGCTAAAATTATTAACGACTTAGCATAGCTAATAATACAGCGGCTAATAACAATTATCGATCCCACGAGGAATGAAATATCGAACAATCCTAAGTACTGAACAATAGTTTCTCAGAACATTGTTTGAGGAAATAAAATTTAAAAGGTTTTGTCAACAATAACTTTAAGAACTAAATTAGAACCAATTTTCAAATAACTTAAATAAAATCAGACAGATGAAATTTAAATGGTTTTAAATCAGATGCAAAGATTCATTCTAGGGATTTTTATTACTATCCTTCCTGACATGCAACATATAAATTCATCAAATACAAATTTAATTCCTTGCAAGATGGAAATCAGAAAAGTATTGTAAACTTCATGGTTTGACAATTTACAAAGTTGTTGGGAAATTTGTCCAAGTTTCCCTCCCTCAGTAGCTACTTGTATAGATCTTAGTTTTGGTGTTTTGGTGGATCAAATCCTAAGTCCTACCAGCGTCAGTTGTCTCTAGATAGCTCTAGATCTCAAATGTAAAGTCCTGTTTAGGTCTTTTGAGTTGTAAGTCGCAGCTGATCAAGACTCATGCTGATACTGTTCACCAGCATGAGATGTGCTTACCAGTTGAGAGAAGTCTCACCAGCAAGCGGCTGACAATCTGATGCTGACACTGTTCATCAGCATGAGAAAGAGCTAATGACTGGTTACTATTCACCAGTTGGGAAAGATTTCACCAGCAGGCGGCTGACAAATCCTACCAGCAGAATAAGTGTTCTCACTGACACTATTCACCAGCGGTGAAGCCATCAGCCATGGGAGATTCCAAGAGTTAACATCAGACATATTGGTAGACTTAGATTGTGCCAGCGCAAGTCACCAGCAGAGACTGCCAGCACAAGATCACCAGAATGATCTACCAGTTAGATGTTACCAGCAGAATTCCAGATTCTCTCTCCCAGAATTCTTAGAGACAAAAAGAAGATTCGTCGAGGAATTAACTGACAGAGTATGACTTTAAGGAGGATACCTTAAAGTTCATCAGTTAAAAGACACCAGTCATGATTCCTCGTACTGACTTAAAGAGCCGTTCTGACACAAAGAGATCTGTGTCAGATAAAGCGGTCTAAGGTATGGTTCCTTCCGGAAAAACATACCTGCCGCCGTCAGAAGGACATCCGAGGTCTGACACCTTTCCGGATGTGTCCAAACGGCTAGGAGATTTGAATGGGATCCCGCGTCTATAAATACCTGGGATCCATCAACATTCAATACGCTTCACCTACCGAAAGACTGAAAATTTATTACGCTCAAGCAAGTAGAAGCGCATACAACTTTCGAGGCCTTTCTAAAGGCTATCCGTGTGTTGATTTATCAAACACGAGACTTCAAGCTTCCAGCTTGTAAGTTACTGATCTCTTTGGTGTTCTTTCTCTTCCGAGGAAGTTCACAGCAGCTCTTGTGCCAGCCAGCACTTGAGTTATCACGGGCAGTTTGCCGTATTCAGAAGCTACGTTCTTGGGAGAACTAAACACCCAGTGAGCTGTGGAGGTTGAAGTGACGTGCTCGCACTCCACCAGCTGATCAGAGTTGAAGAAGGAAACAAGGCCGGGAGCGGTTGATCTAGTGAACTGGTGGACGAGGCATTCACCAGCTAGAGATAGATCGTAGGACTCTTGTACCTGATTACTCTTATTGAATTTCCAGTGCTACGACTGGAGAGTGGACGTAGATCAGTTGATCGAACCACTATAAATCCTTTGTCTTTATCAGTTTTCTGCATTACATTCTTATTTTAAACCCAGCACCCAAGTGTTGGTGTATACTCTGAAAACTGATAACTGTGTAAACAAGGCTAAAAATATTCTAAGTCTTGAGCTACCAGCTGACGAGTCAGTTGCCAGTCAGCTGAGTACGCAGAGTGCAAGTTGACTTACCAGCTGACAAGGTCCCAGTCAGCTGAGTAACCAGCAGAGCGCAAGAAACGATTAACCACATTTTCCGCTGCTAAGTTATACCCTGATAATCCGGGACCAACAAAAGTAGATTATCGAGTTCCCTTTACCCTATCGATCTCAAGAATAATTCAATAAATCCAAAAATTAACAGATTAAATCCTGTAATCTAATTCCATCTTTTAAGACAAGAATAAATGATTATATTAATTATCACCTTTTGAGTCTCAAATAAATTAAGTAATAACCTAAATAAGTGACCAACAAATCTAGGTTTCAATTAAGAACAAAATTTCATAAATCGAACAAGGAAAGACATTAGATTGATTTAATCTATAAACATGTAGTCAGGATAGATTTTAGAACCCTAGAATCTGATTAAGAATTTAGTTCATGCTATTCTTAATTAAAAACATTATGAAAAGATAAAACCTGTAATAAACTTGCATTGATTCAAAACAAAGTCTCGAGAAGTCGATTCAGTTCCATCAACCGTTTTCAATCTCCAAAATACAAATTAAAACTCAGTTCTGCCTTAGAAAATATTTAAAACTCTGAAAATAAATTATCCAACCCTAAAAATTCGAATAACATGTGCTTATATACGTGTAGTAATGATCCCCACAAGGTATGAGATTAAACAAGGAAGAAAATGCCCAAAAATCACAATTTCCCAAAAATACAACGCCTGTGTCGACCGACACACAAGCACGTCAATCGACGCGCTTCTCTCGTCGACGTCCTCTCCAGTCGACAAGCCATTTCAGCATCGACCATCCACGTCGACCGACATAAGTCCGCGTCGGTATGTGTATCGACATCGACCTCCAGCTCTGCTCGAAACATCTCCTCCGTTGACCACCTGCATCAACCGACACAAAGCCTGTGTCGGTCGACACAGAGCACTTTTCACCAACTTTTCTTCCTTGTGCAATTTTAACCACTTTTCATGCGAAAATTCACCACCGAACACATATACAACACAAAAACACTATGATGCATAAATAAACATGAAAATCACGCAACTTGAACATTAAATGAGCTAGAAACTAATTGATAAGTTAGCGAAATAACGAACTTATCAACTCCCCCAAACTTAAACCGTTAATCGCCCTTGATTAATCCATAGACAGAAAATCAAATCCAATGCAGATATGAGTGTGCAATGCCTCACAAGTCTCTAAACTATCCAAGCAACAATCATCCATGTGTAATGTACAATCAAGACCGCAATCAAACAATCAAATCATCAAAGGGGAACCTCACACGAGAAACTGTTTGCACTCATCCCTCAAGTGTTTATGTTGTGTAACATCTCTCAAATTCAAGGCCATAGCACACTTATCATATGTTTGACAATTTTCTCATCTCTCCACTTCTAAAATAGTGCAATATGTCCGGTAATCAAATAGGTCTTTACCGGGTTGTAACGTTGATTCCTAAAATTGGTGGGATGTGGTTTTGGCTAAGTGACTCAAAAAGATTTTTTTCCAACTCTAATCCTCACTCATCACACCACAATTGATATTCAAACTCATCCACTTCAACCCTTTCTTTTTCGCTCCCCCCTTTTTCTCTCTTTTTTCAATCTTTTTCAATCAAGAATGCAACTTAGTGAACTAATCAAGGAATTAAATCATACAATCCTAGTTCACTTTATTTTTCTCTTTTTTTTTTCACAACACAATTTTTTTTTCTTTTTTCACAATCCTAATCACAATTCAACTCATTAAAACCACAAAATCCACTTTGCACTTGATTCATACCCCTCTCACTTATAAATCATTCTAAAACAAAGAAATCATTCAAAAGGGCTACAAGTGGAGATTTTTAAGGCTAGTGTATAGGATTTTGGCTAAGAAAGAACGTGCCTAAGATCATTTTAGCCTATTATCACATTTATGCAACCTCGAGAGAGAATACAAGTCAAATTCTAGAAGAATATTGCATATGTACCTGGTCACACATCAACAAAAACTTTAGGCTCAAAAGCCCACTTGGGTCAAAATTTGTTCCCCCTCAACAATTATCAAGTTCAAAATTAGTCTAACATGCACAAAACACGCATCAGAGAGAGACTCATCAAGCAAGAGACTCCTATCATTGGCTACCTGATCGCTGTGTAAATTAACAGATTTATTATAGTATAGCGATGCAAATAAATTTATAAACCCAAAGGGATGTCGAACCCACAGGGAAAGTGCAACAAGATTATTTCATATACTGGCATAATTTATCTATTCGCTGTTTGAGTGAATCCAAATTTGAGAGTAGGGTTTTTGTTTTCAAAATAGAAAATAACTTTTTGAAATAAAATTCAATAAATAAAAATACAGATTCCAGAGAAATCAACCAATCCAATTCAACATGCATAAACAATCAATCCAATCCCAAAATAATTACTTAGGTGGGAAATCTGATATTTTGGAGTTAATTCCTTTGTTGGGAAATTAAAACCTAAATTACTAGAAAGTGAATTTTACCTCTCGGTCTCAAGAACACAAACTAGTCAATCTCGATAAAGATACAAATTTGAATTCTTATTTTTGAGACAGAAAATAGTTGTATCAAATTCTATTTTCCTGTTATTAATTATCTCATCTCGGTCTCAAATTAATAACTATAAACCTAATCCAATTTTCATCTCTGGATCCTTTAATTGAAAATAGATTTTAACATCAAAACCATAGAATTTGAACCAAGTTAACTAGGGCTTGGAATCAATCGAATTAATACATGCTAAAAAGGATGGAGAAAACCCTAGAACCTGTTAAGGGTATGAAAACAAACAATGCAATAAACATGAAAGAACTTACTTGATTCATTAGAACAGTAGGAACCTTAAATTCAATTGCAACAATAAAATAAAGACTTAGAAAATTAGAGAGTTTGAATGCTGAAAATTAAAGATATAAAAGACTGAAAATAAAGATGAAAAATACTTGAAAAGAAAGATTATTTTCAAGCTCTAATAAGTCCTATTTATAGGGGAGGAATTTGATCTCCCCAAGGTATTGGGCTGAAATATCAGAAATCTCCAAAACAGACAAATTTTCCCTTTCCGGACTCTGTGTCGATCGACACACATGCAAGTCGACATGCGGGCTTTGGCTTCCTATCAATTCCGCTCTCCAACCTTCGTGTCGATCGACACCGGCGGTGTCAATCGACACACACGCATGTGTGTCTTGCCCTCATTCCTTCTGCCTTCTTCGATCGATATCCGACCTCTGTGTCGATTGACATGCACCATGTTGGTCGACACAGAGGTAATGCCTCAGTTTTTGGCTTGTCTTCCAACTTGGTCGACTTCCCGTATGTCAATCGAAGCAGCAACTCTGTGTAGCTCGGCTCTTTTCACCTTTTGCTCATTTTTAGCCTCGAATACCTACAAAACTGAGCACGACAAGCATAATATCCCCTATAAATAGTTTATGCTCGATTATTAACTAAAAACTTCTAAATATGCAAGAAACAAAGAAGAAAATAATGTGATAAGTGAGGCAAAATACGAGCTTATCAACCCCCAAACTTAAACACTTGATTGTCCTCAATCAACAAAAGAATGAATCAAAAGTTCAAGTAGAAGACGAGTGCAATGCCTCACAAGATTCATCACAATCAACTCGTAAATCCACAAAACATCAACACTTAGAAAGAATCAGAAAATCTGTAAACCATGAAAGACTCACAAGGGAAGTGTTTTCACTCATTTACTCAAGTGTTTAGGATAATATGAGATCACACAAGTCATGCAAATCATGTTCTACCATAGGCTTGCAAATATTCTAAATCTCCACTGCAAAATATATGACAAGTCTAAGATAAAAAATGACTTTATTCAAGGTTGTAATGTAGGCTCTTTAGTGAAAGGTAGGAAAATATATGGCCAATTGACTAGGATCAATTGATGATCATTCCCAACCAATCTAAACCATTATCTATTGATATCCACCCTTCTCCTATAGTATTCAACATCAAACAAGACTCTTTTATTTATTTTTCTTTTTCTTTCTTCTTCCTTTTTTTTTCCTTTCACACCTCCTTTTATGCTCTAAACAATTTTTGACTATACATTTGAGCTTATAAGGACTAACAAATACACATACATATTTTTTTTCATTTTTTTCTAGAGCCCAACCTTTTCTATTGTTTTCACCCTTCTAATAATATCTTATCATTCTCCCAATTATTCCTCCCTTATTCACCACCTTCTCTCATACACAAGAGAACACCAGAACTTTTTCCTACTCATAGACAAGAAAGAAAACTAAAGGCTCAATGGGGCTGACTAGGGATAAAACATTGAAAGGGACAGTGTATGGGATAAAGAGGCTAAATAAGGATGGCCTAAAATCAATTCCTAAACCTGTGCACACTAGCAGTCTCGAATAAGAAACAAAGCAAGTTCTAAAGATACTTAATAATGCAGACACACTCACAATCAAAATTAAAGCTCAAAATCTCACACTTGGGATAATTTTCTTCCATAATAAACATCAAATCATCATCAACTTCATGCCAATGTAAGCTTCAAAACAAGTAATCATGCGGTCTTCTACATTCATGGGCATACTCAACCACTATCGCAATCAATGCATGCTAAAGTCAATCAATTCAAATCTTGCATTCTTCCTAGGGTTATCTCATAGCTTCGCAAATTACTCATATAATCACATTTTTTATTCAAAACAATGCAAAACTTAAGCAAATTTTTTTTTTCTCTAGGGCATAAAAATAAAACATGAAATAAAAACAACTAAAAAACAATAAAAAGAAAGCAATAAAAGGTTTAAACTCCTAGTCCTCCTCCCCCCAAACTTATTCAATTGACAAAGGGAATAAGTTTGAAAGTCAGACTAGGAGTGAAAGGGTACCTCAGTGTTGGTCTCAAACACCAACTTTTTATCCTTCGGAGGCCGCAGAACGCGAAAGACATAATTTGGGCTGCTAGCACTCTGTATCGATCGACAGGCTGTGTGTTGATCGACACAGAGCCTTCTTGTCGACTCCATGCTCGTGTCAAAGTGTACTCCGTCAATTGCCTCTATGTCACCGACACCCTGTGTGTCGATCGATACAGAGCTCCGATTTTTTTTAGAGACAAAGAAATTCAAAGATTAAGAAAAAAAAGCATAAAGAAAATAATTGAAATAATGGGTTACCTCCCATTTAGTACCTTAGTTATTGTCGTGGCTCGACGATACTGATCCTTCACCAAGGTGGTCGGGTCCAGACTCGCCGCCCCCTTGCATCGATCATATAAACCATCCGATCTCGAATAATAGTGGTGAGCTCGATGAGGATAGTGTAATTGGCAATTTTGCCATCCCATTTTCACGCTCCCATTCAATATCGGCGGCTTCTTCATCTTCCTCAATGGTAGAGATGTTATGACAAGATGCTTTCTTCAAACTCTTATCGATCACAAAGGTGATCGTCTCATCATTTTCTCGAAGTGTAATCTCTCCTCTTCGACAGACAATCAAGGCACCACTTGTCCTCAAGAATTCCCTTCCAAGTACCAGATGCATCCCTTGCTCTTCCTGCACTTCCAAGACAACAAAATCAACAGGGAAAATAAGATGTCCTAATCAAAATATCCTCAACTACTCCCCTTGGTCGAGAAATCGAGCGATCTGCCATTTGGAGAGTGATTGTGGTTAGCCTTATCTTGCCAATCTTCAACTTTTTGTACACCGAGTAGGGCATCAAATTGATACTTGCACCTGTGTCGCAGAGGACATTCCTAAACTCCTTTCCCCTAATCTCGATCAGAATAGAGAAGCATCCCGGATCGGACCTCTTTGTTGGTACCTGTTTCTGCAAAAGAAGACTACACTGTTCATGAATTGAAATAGTTTGATCTTCTATTACCAGCTTTTTCTCTTTCATCAACTTTCTCAAGAACTTCATGTAGCTGGGAATCTTGCGGAGAGCCTCGATCAAAAGAATGTTGATGTTGACCTTCTTGAGATTTTCCACGAATCGAGCAAACTTTTAGTCTTCCTTCTATTTGGCAAACCTTTGTGGGAAGGGCATAGGAGGAGTTGGATCAACTTTGTTCTTCACTTTGTCAGCCCCAGCTTGCTTCTGAATCGGTCGACACCCCTGCATGTCGATTGCTGCCTCTTGTCCTGCATGTCGATCGACAGGGGCGGTGTTGGTCGACACGGCTGCTTTGCCCCTGTCGGTCGATCTGCCCTCAGTGTCGACAACCTTGCCTCTTTGTCTGTCATTTGTGTCGACCGACACAGGATTTATGTCGGTCAATACAGAGGCATTTGCATCGGGAATTTCATCCTCTTCGACTCTAAAATCTTCCTCGGGCATGCTCGGACCATTGTACCTCATTCCAGACCTCAAGGAGATGGCGTTGACTTGTTTCGCCTTGTCTGGATTGACTTCTGTGGTGCTGGGGAGCTGACCAGGCTTGTGTTGATTGCTCAAGGTAGTAGCAATCGGACTGAGCTGAGTATCTAGCCTCTGAAGGTGCTTCGTCATTTATTGCATGTGAGTGGACATGTTCTTCACTTCAGTTTCCACCTTGCCGAACCTATTGTCGGAGCTATTGATGAACTTGTCAAGTGTCTCCTCCAGCACGGACCTCTTCTTCTCCACAATTTCTCCCCAGGCTCTAACATTGAATCCTGGTGGAGGATTCTCAGCTGCATAAGGGTTAGAGTAAGAAAAACCAGGGTGATTCTTAGCACTGTAATTGTACCCCTGATTGTTGGCTCGGTAGTTGTTGTTGTTGTAACCTCCATTGGTGTAGTTCACTTCAGCGGTATTGGAGGTGCTCAAACTACCTCCTCGGTAGATGTAGTCGGCCTCAACGGGAATAATAACCGTATTGGGATCTAAAAATAGCTGTTACCAAGGCTCTACCGACCTCCCACTTGGCGAACTCTTCTCTAAGCTTCTTTACTTCCGCCACCACATCTATTTCTGGAGTAGTGGTCACTGCCTTGACTGCTTTCTGCCTTTCAGTAGGCCATTGATGGCTGTTGAGGGCCATGTCAGCAAGAAGTTGCATCCCTTCAGCTCCACTTTTCTTCATGAGGATGCTTCCAGCTGAAGCATCCACCAACTCTTTCATGTGAGGATTAAGTCCTTCATAAAAGTGGCACACCTGCATCTCTAGATCAATTCCATGGTTGGGGCACATCCGCAACAACTCCTTGTATCTCTTCCAAGCTTCATAGAGAGTCTCGTCGTACTTGTGACTGAAGTGAGTGATGTCGGACTTCCTTTTCATGATGACATTGGGTGGGAAGAAGTTGGTGAGAAATTCTACTCTAAGCTGTGCCCATGTGGCGATCCTGCTCTTGTCCAAACTAGCAAACCATGACCGGGACTCATCCCCGAGAGAAAAAGAAAACAAGCGCATTCGGATGGTGTCTTGAGGCACTCCATTCTATTTCACCGTATCGCACACCTCGATGAACTGACTGAGGTGGGCGTACGGGTCTTCGATGGCCTTCCCTGCATAGCGGTTCTGCTGGACCATTTGTATCAATCCTGTCTTCAGCTCAAAGTTGTTGGCATCAATGCCAACTTAAAATCCCGGTTCCTCTCTCTGTGGCAGGAAGTGATCAAGGATGGATATTTGGGGCACCACAATTTGCCTGTCAGGGTTTCCTCCATTGTTCATGGCTGTCAGTCTAGCAGCTTGATCTGCTTGAATTGCTTGTGCTGTTTGGAGTTGCTCCCTGAGTTGTCGGACCTAATCCACGAACTGTCTTTGCTCCTCGGGAGTCATGTTTTGAAGTGGTGCTTCTGGTGGTTGCTCCATATCTGCCTCTTTTTCCTTGTTCTTTCCTTTGCTTTTTTTTTCTCCTACAGGTGGCTTCAAAATCTGGGTTAAAGGCTTCAAGTTTCTTCCCCCGAGCTATTGTTTTCATGCAACTGAAAAGAAAACAAATTTTAGGAAGTTAGTTTCGGTGTCGACCGACACGGGTATTGATTCTGTATCGATCGATAGAGGCTCTGTCGATCGACACAGACGCAGAAAACACACACTCACGCACGCAACAAAGAAATAAAAACTCAAACCAGAAATAGCAAAACAATCCAATAACAAAATAAAATCTGACTATCCCAGACTACGGCGCCAATTTGATCGCTGTGTAAATTAACGGATTTATTATAGTATAATGATACAAATAAATTTATAAACCCAAAGGGATGTCGAACCCACAGGGATAGTGCAACGAGATTATTTCATGTACTGACATAATTTATCTATTCGCTGTTTGAGTGAATCCAAATTTGAGAGTAGGGTTTTTGTTTTCAAAATAGAAAATAACTTTTTCAAATAAAATTCAATAAATAAAAACACAGATTCCAGGGAAATCAACCAATCGAAATTAACATGCATAAACAATCAATCCAAACCCAAAATAATTACAAAGGTGGAAAATCTGATATTTTGGAGTTAATTCCTTTGTTGGGCAATTAAAACCTTACTAGAAAGTGAATTTTACCTCTCGGTCTCAAGAACACAAACTAGTCAATCTCGATAAAGATAAAGATTTGAAAACCCTACAACTAATTCTTCTTTTTGGGACAGAAAACAGTTGTATCAAATTCTATTTTCCTATTATTAATTATCTCCTCTCGGTCTCAAGTTAATAACTATAAACCTAATCCATTTTTTATCTCTCGATCCTTCAATTGAAAATAGATTTTAACATCAAAACAATAGAATTTGAACCAAGTTAATTAGGGTTTGGAATCAATCGAATTAATACATGCTAAAAAGGATGGAGAAAACCCTAGAACCTGTTAAGGGTTTTAGCCTAACATAATGAAAACAAACAATGCAATAAACATGAAAGAACTTACTTGATTCATTAGAACAGTAGGAACCTTGAATTCAACTGCAACAATAAAATAAAGAGTACTTAGAAAATTAGAGAGTTTGAATGCTGAAAATTAAAGATATAAAAGACTGAAAATAAAGATGAAAAATACTGGAAAAGAAAGATTATTTTCAAGCTCTAATAAGTCCTATTTATAGGGGAGGAATTTGATCTCCATAAGGTATTGAGCTGAAATATCAGAAATCTCCAAAACAGGTGAATTTTCCCTTTTCGGACTTCTGTGTAGATCGACATAGTGTGTGTTGATCAACACACATGCAAGTTGACATGCGGGCTTTGGCTTCCTGTTGATTTCGCTCTCCAACCTCCGTGACGAATGACACCGGCGGTGTTGATCGACACACACGCATGTGTGTCGAGCCCTCCTTTCTTCTGCCTTTTTCGATCGACATCCAACCTCTGTGTTAATCGACATGCACCATGTCGGTCAACACAGAGGTAATGCCTCGGGCTTTTTGCTTGACTTCCAACTTGGTCAACTTCCCATGTGTCAATCGAAGCAGCAACTCTGTGTAGCTCGGCTCTTTTCACCTTTTGCTCCATTTTAGCCTCGAATACCTACAAAATTGAGCACGACAAGCATAATATCCCCTATAAACAGTTCATGCTGGATTATTAACTAAAAACTACTAAATATGCAAGCAACAAAAAAGACAACAATGTGATAAGTGAGACAAAATACAAGCTTATCACTACCCTATCACATAGATTTTCTATTCAACATCTACAAATCAACCAATCACGTTCTAGGGAGGATTTTTCAGAATCTCAAGCTAACAATAATCATAAGCTCCGACTGCCCTATGTTCGAGCGCATGAATGCAATGCAAATTATCTAAATTCCTAACTAAAGATAGACCAAAATATGCTAAAGTAATAAATCTAGGCAATAAAATAAAAAATAGTAAATAAAATAATAAACACGTTTTATGATCCATGCTGTCATCCTATCAAACTTAATCAACAGAACGGAGAATAAGTTTAAAAATCGGGCAAAGGACAGTAAAACGGTACCTCATTGGTCCTGCAGGGGATTCTCATCCATCTTCTGAGCTTGGCGGCACCTCTGTCATAGGCGTCGTGTGTAGACAGTCTCCGGCTGCTCATCAGCTGGCAGCATTAGATGCTGCAACTGTGTATCAATGCGATCAAGCCGAAAATATACATCCTACTGGAACTGGGCGTGCCTGGAGTGCTCATTGGTTGCTGCTGCTTGCTCGACGGCCTACAAAATGGCCTGCTGCTGCATATACTAATACATCATCCCCCAGTCAATGCTGGAAGACGATGCATCCCCCTCGTAGTAACTCGAGGACGCGCCAGCTCCCCATTGCAGGGGCTCCTCAGTGGCGTGGTCGCCCTCGTCTCTCTCTCTCCTCCTCCTCATCATCATCCTGGGCTGCCTTTGCCCTTTGCCTCTTTGCGTCTGCTCACTCTACCGCTGCCCTAGCCCAGCGCTCCTGCTTGGCGATCTGTGCAGCTATCTCTTCAGGCGTCAGTACCCGATGATCCTGTTGGACTCCCAACCGGTGCAATAATCGACTCTAAGCCATGATTCTATTTTTTCTAAATCATGCATGCCATGTGAGCAGGAGTGCTCATGAACCAGTTCTCCTTGTAATTCAAATCAGTAACATGGGTAAGGGGAGTATTAAGGAGGGGAAACCTATCACCGTTGGATATCCGAAAGCACAGGTTTGTAGATTGAACCAACATCATGCGTTGGACCATATTGTTGACGTCAAGGAAGCGGCGTCCGTGGGCTAGGTGGAGGTCGTCGGTCTCTAGTCCCAAGTAATGAGCAATGAGGGTTATCAAACCACCCCACAAATATCTCCTCATTTCGCCTTCGCTTGCCTCTCCCAATTGTCTATGATGCATCCGGCCAAGCTAACCTGGTGACCACCAAGCATGCAGTAAATGACATGCACCTCCTTTTGTCGGGCCTTCCCACTTTTATTCCTCCAGAATATGCTGGCTCCCATCCATCTTAATATATATCTGAAGGCTGGATTATCAATGGTCGAAGCCTTCATATTGCCCATGTCGAAGTTTTCAGGGCCAACAAGGGCAGCAACAACAATATCTCTCCAGAATCCCACACAATTGAACTCTCTATGCTCATGATACAGCCCCCCAGGTGGGCATCCAAAAATGTCGTCAAGCTGATTCCTAGTAAGGTTGTACCTCTCGTTCATCAACTGGAAGGTAACCTCAGTGGGCTCCAGTCTACGGCCTGGACTCTTCAACACCTGAACTGTAGCCATGAATTCCCTGTACGCCAGTCCCAGTGTAGCAAGTTGTCCCAGCGGATTCGGTGGAATAAGTTGCAAACATCTTCTTCAATCCCAATTGTTGTCATTGTCGCATGATCCAAGAAAAGTGTGGGCTTTACTGGATAGCTTAGGAGTTCCTGATACCTCTCCTCTTCTTGACTGTTCTAAAAAACAGGTACATATTCTTTGAGTTCTACCATTTAGAAGTTAAAATCGAGCAAGAGAAATGAAAGTTAGGGTTTGGGAGTGTTTAGAGAACTCTTTTCGTGCTTGTGTGAAAGTGAGGAGGAAAAAAGATAGAATTTTCTTTTAACTCTTTCAGACCCGTGATAATTTACTCTTTGTTGCAACCGACGCGCGTTCTGCGTCGATCGATGCAAATTATTTTAATTTTTTAAATTTAATTAATTAAAATAAATAGAAATACCTGGTTTTGACCCCTGTATTGCTCGACAAAGCTGCATTGACCGACATGCTTCTGCGTCAGGCAACGCTGATTATTTTTTATATAAAATAAGATAAATGAAAATTACCTCGTCTCGACCCCTGCCTAGCTCGATGGGGCCGCATCGACCGACATGCCTTCTGTGTCGGTCGGCATGAATCAGAAATGGCGTCGCTCGTCCTGCACCCTGCATCGGTCAAAGCAGAGGCCCCTTGCACGGGTTTTCCTAAGCTTCAATGAAAAAAACTAAGGCAAAACATCAACAAACTCAAAAATTAAGAACTTAAACTATCATAAACTTTAATGAAAACTTAAAAATCCTAATCTAACTCACGCAAAAGCAATAAAATCATTGGGTTACCTCCCAACAAGTGCTTGATTTAATGTCGCTAGCTCGACATTTCCTCATCTCACGATCGATCTAAGTAGACGGTGTCCACAACGCAGATTTGTTGCGGACTGTAGTACCTCTTCAATCTTTGGCCATTCTCCTTGAACGTGGTGCCATCTTATCCTGCAAGCTCTTCTACACCATTAGGAAAAGCACTAACGACCGTGTACGGACCCGTCCACTTTGACTGCAATTTTTCGGGCATGAAGCGGAGATGGGAATTGAACAGTAGCACCTTATCATCGGAGTTGAACACCAGTGATCGAATCCCTCGATCATGAAACCTTTTGGCCCTTGTCTTGTAGTTGACATTATTTTTATAGGCTTCGTCTTGGAAATCCTCCAACTCATTCAAAGTTATCGTGCTCTTCGTTCTCGTTCATCATTTCTCTAGATTTACAATTTTACAGATTTGAAAAATATAAAATACAAAAATAGATCTAATTCTATTACATGATTTTTTCTATCAAATCTAACTACGAATTTTCTCGTGGTGAAAAACAAATCCAAAAACGAGAAGGCCACGAGAAAAAAAAGATCCATGACAATTCAAATCCATCCACAATAAATATAAACATACATATTTATTCAATCTTAATTTATTTAAGACAGAGCCTAAAAATCCAAACCTGACTTTGATACCAATTGTAGGATTTGAGTCTAAATGGACAACGTGAGCTGTCATTTATTTCTTTAGCCATTTGGATCATTTTTAGGGTATCAAAACAAATCAGATTGAATAAATCGGGCGAACCCTATGCATGCTCCTAATATTTAATTGCAGAGGATGGATCTACGGGATACCTGAACACCAACATCTGATCTATAGATCTAGATCGGAGATAGCAATGAAGAAGTAGATCTGGATGTGGGATCGGTCAAAGCTATCATGTTCCAACAGATCTGATCTTCTGATCTGTTCCCTTTCTCCTCGGAAATCTAGTGCAGATACGCTACCGAGTTCCACCAATCCTCAAAGAAGTCGATCACTCTTCTTCAAATTGGTGTAGCTGCCAATCTCTCTCTCACTTGTGTTGTGTAATAATTAAATTACATGTTGTGTAATAATTACATTAGATCTGAGGAGAGAAAGGCTTATATAGTTCTAGGGTTTCCAAAACCCTAACCCTAATGGGCTCAAGCAGTTTGTGGGCCAGACCAGGGACCAAATGCAAATAATAAAGTGGGCCCTCTTTATTAATGAATTCCATGTCCAACCTAGAACATAATTAATTAATAAAACATTGTTTTAACCTTCACCACGGTAACAATGCTGACTCACCCCTTTATTATCACGTAATTTGGAACGGGTTGCATTAAACTTGAATGATCCACATATTTAAGGTTCTGGACATTCATTAATTAATTTGGCTTGAGACAATTAACCATAATTAATTAATCTCTTATTTCCTGAGTAGTACCACTCACTCATTTTCTCTTATGCCTGAATTAAATAATTCAACCTGCAGGGTTTAACATAATGAGCCTTGTGAGCTCCTCAGGGAATGTCCCCATCCTAAAATGGATATGATTACCTACATGTCCGGCCTAAGCAGGCCACACACAAACCACCACACCCAAGATGCAAGTATAAGAGTACATAAAAGACTCACCACCATAGCAAGTCAAAGTGTGGTCAACTTATGTATGCCCCTTAGCCTTCCATTAGGTTTAAGATCATAACAAGTATCTAGAGATCTGGCACATTCATATGTCAATTAGAATGACACATCTCACTGTTGATCCCATGAATACATAAAGATGTACCAACACATCAAGTAGCTAGGATAAGCTCACTTATGAACTGATGTGCCGCAACCTAAACTGACAGCCTATCCAGGAACTATCTCAGCCGTGATACTGTTTATATCTTGCTAGGTCAAACGATGATCCTCTGTGATCTCCTACACACCATATGATCATCCCTATAGACGAGATAATATGATATTATAGTTCGTATCGTATGTTTGTTATATCAGATAGCGACTATGTTTATGTAACACATTTATGAAGACCAGTGTATCAACGAACACACTTAATCTTAAATTCTTTTAGTATACAATTCCAACATGATTGATATTAAGTCTGAATGCTATTATATTGTTTGGAGTTGCATACATATTTAGCTGAGTAAAGTTGCTGGAAACTTAACATTTTCTGTAATTGTAGGGATGCTAACTGTGTATGAGTGAGAGAGTTAGGAGAGAACTGTTTCCATTTGATCTAGAAATTGAGAGAACATTTAGAAGGAACCGAAGAAAACAAAGAGTTAAGAAGATGGCTGAAGGGAATCCACCAGGTGGAGGAAATGGAGAAGGAAATCCAGAGAATGTGGTAGCTTTGGCTGATGACAGAAACAGAGCTATAAGGCAATACATAGCTCCAAGGCTGAATAAGTTTGATCCTGGAGTAGTTAGACTTGCTGTGGAGGCACAACACTTTGAATTGAAGCATTTTATGTTTAAAAAGCTACAGAGTTTTGGACAGTTTGGGGGATTGGCTACTGAGGATCCTCTCTTACACTTGAGGTCTTTTATAGAGGTTTGTGATAACTTCAAGTTACAAGGAGTAACTTCAGAGGCTTTGAGGATGAGATTGTTTCCCTTTTCTTTAAGGGACAGTCCTAAAACATAGTTAACCAATCTTCCACCAGGTTATGTTACCACATGGAACAAGTTAGCTGAGACATTTATGATGAAATACTTCCCTCCAACCAGGAATGCTCGATGCAGAAGCACTATCATGTCCTTCAGAAAGGAAGATGAATCTATCCAAGCCTGGGAAAGGTTTAAAGAGCTGCTCAGAAGATGTCCTAACCATGGGATACCATACTGTATTTAGATTGAGACTTTCTACAATGGTCTGAGTGGAAATTCAAGAATGGTTGTGGATGCATCTGCTAGGGGAGCATGATTGGATAAAACCTATAATGAAGCCTGTGAGATTTTGGACAAGATTGCTGCAAACAACTATTATTGGTCAAATTCAATAGCTGCAGCAATTTCAACTCCAAATGTAGCTGGTATTTTAGAAAAATATCCCCTTATTGCTCTAACAACGCCAATGGAGGCTTTAGGAGCAACTATGAAGAACATTGAGAAGAACACTAGTCAAGCTATGAATGCTTTAGTACCCTCAGAGTCTGCAGTGGCTTTGAGCTGTATTTACTATGGGGAAGGGCATCAATTTGAGGATTGTCTATCAAACCCAACTTCAGTCTGTTATATGAGGAATATGAGTCAACATCACCAGGGCAATAATCCCTATTCAAATACTTACAACATAGGATGGAGAAATCATCCAAACTTCTCTTGTCTGGACAAGGAGGTCAGAATGCTGCGGAAAGGGAGCAACATAACTCTTATAACAAAGGAGGTTACAATCAACGGTCATCTAATCAACAACAAAGTTTGGAAGCACCACCTCCTAAGCCAGAGAAATCTATGGAGGAGATGATGAAGGAGTTTATTACACAAAATGAGGTGCGTTTAAAGAGTCAAGATGCTCTCATTCAAAGTAAAGCTTCTTCGTTGAGAAATCTAGAGGTGCAAATAGAATAGTTGGCTAATGAGCTGAGAAACAGGCCGCAAGGCACTTTACCTAGCAATACTGAGAACTCAATGGGGGGGGGGGGAAGAGCAATGCAAGGTAGTTACATTAAGGAATGGGAAGCAATTTGAGGAGAGGAGAGTTGTACCTCAAGAGGTTCGAGAAGGATCATCTTCAGGAGCTGCTGCAAGAAAAGGAAACCCATTGTAGGAAAAACTAACAGAGAATGAAGAGATGATCTATGAACCAAAGATGGAAAAAGATCCCGTGGTGAAAGTTGTAGAAAATTCTGAGGGAAATGCAGCTAAAACTAAAAGGAAATATGGTCTAGATGAGTATGATTATGCACCACCTCAACCATATCCAGTCAGATTCAAAAAAACAAAAAGAAGAGGAGCAGTTCAAGAAATTTTTGGAAATGCTAAAACAAATTCATATCAATGTTTCTCTGGTGGAAGCACTTGAGCAAATGTCTACTTATGTGAAATTTTTGAAAGACATCTTGTCTAAGAAAAATAGGTTGAAGGAATTTGAGACAGTTTCACTCTTTGAGGAGGTAGGTGGATCTCTGAGAAGACAGATTCCAGCCAAGCTTAAGGATCCAGGAAGTTTCACTATTCCTTGTTTTATTAGAGGCAGAGATGTGGGTAGAGCTCTTTGTGACTTGGGAGCTAGTGTGAATCTAATGCCTTTGTCAATATTTCAGAAATTGGGCATTGGAGGATCCAGACCTACAACTATATCCTTACAGCTTGCAGATAGATCCACTGTGCTCCCTGAAGGAAAAATAGAGGATGTGCTTGTGAGGGTGGATAAATTCATATCCCCTGCTGATTTTATCATCTTGGACTATGAAGCAGACAGAGAGGTGCCTATCATTCTAGGAAGACATTTTTCTAGCCACATGGAGGACCTTAATTGATGTAGAAAAAGGAGAATTGATTATGAGAGTACAAGATGAACAAGCTACTTTTAACTTGTTCAATGCCATGAAAGTTCCTCATGATTCAGAAGATTGCTTTTCTATTGGAATTCTTGACTCAACAATAGAGGAGTTTATATTAGAGAATCATTCAAGAAAGAATGATGAAAGTGAAGAATTACCTGATGATGCTATAGCATGGGTAGAGCAAGGGCGAAAGTTTGGGGGAGTTAGACAACCTTTTGAGCCATTGGATCTGTTATCTAGAGAGTTGAAGGAGTCTAAGCCATCAATTGAAGAGCCTCCAGAACTAATTTTGAAGCCTCTCCCTGGCCTTTTGAAGTATGCTTATTTGGGTGAATCAGATACTTTGCCAGTTATTATAGCTGCCAATCTAAAAGAGGAAAATGAGCAGAGTTTGTTAGATTTACTCAAGAGACATAATCGAGCAATAGGCTAGACTATTTCTGATATAAAGGGGATTAGTCCTACAATTTGCATGCACAAGATTTTGATAGAAGAAGGCAGAAAAAACTCCATTCAACCACAAAGGAGATTGAATCCCAATATGAAGGAGGTAGTAAAGAAGGAAGTCATTAAGTGGTTGGATGCAGGGATCATTTTCCCCATTTCAGACAGTTCTTGGGTAAGTCCCGTGCAGTGTGTCCTTAAGAAAGAAGGAGTTACAATAGTCCAGAATGAGAGTAATGAGATGATTACAACTAGGACTGTGACAGGGTGAAGAATCTGCATAGACTATAGGAAGCTGAATGATGCCACAAAGAAGGGCCACTTCCCTTTGCCATTTGTGGATCAGATGCTAGATAAATTAGCTGGGCAAGAGTTCTATTGCTTCAATGATGGGTATTCAGGGTATCATTAGATTGCCATTGCCCCAGAACACCAAAGTTTAACCACTTTTACATGTCCTTATGGGACATTTGCCTGTAGGAGGATGCCCTTTGGGCTATGCAATGCTCCAACAACCTTCCAGCGTTTCATGCTTGCCATATTTTCAGAAATGATAGATAATGGGTTAGAGATCTTCATGGACGACTTCTCAGTGCTTTGGGAGGACTTTGATGCATGTTTGAGTAACCTGAAGAAAGTTCTGAAGCTTTGTGAGAAATCTCAGTTGGTTCTCAATTGGGAAAAATGCTGCTTGATGGTGCAGCAAGGGATTGTGTTAGGACACAAAATTTCCAAGGTTGGAATGGAAGTTGATCCTGCTAAGATTGAAGTCATAGACTTCTCTAAAATTGCTAAGCCCTTATCTGAGTTACTTGAGAAGGACAGGAAATTTGAATTTTCTCCACAATGTGAGGAAGCATGTTTGAAGTTGAAGTCTGCACTTGTATCTGCACCTGTGATGCAGTCTCCAGATTGGAATTCTCCATTCGAACAGATGTGTGATGCTAGCAATTATACTTTGGGAGTTGCTTTGGGATAGAGAAAAGACAAGATCTTCAAAGTGATCTACTATGAAAGCAAAACACTTGATGGAGCTCAAAGGAACTATACAACTACAGAGAAGGAGTTGTTGGCTGTAGTCTTCGCCTTCGATAAATTTAGATCTTACCTTGTAGGATCCAAGGTTATTGCATATACAGACCACTCTGTAATAAAGTATTTGATGGCAAAGAAGGATGCCAAAACCAAGGCTCATAAGGTGGATACTTTTGTTACAAGAGTTTGACATGGAAATTAAAGACAAGAAGGGTACTGAGAATCAAGTAGCAGACCATCTCTCAAGGTTGGAAAACCCATATGGAAAAGGTGCTAATGAGCAAGTTAATGACAAATTTCCAAATGAGCAGTTGATGAGCTGCGCGGAAGAAGCTCCATGGTATGTGGACATAGCAAATTACTTGGCAACTGGAAGGAAGCCCTATGGAATGTATAGTCACCAACTGAAGACCTCCATGACATAAGTATTATTATTGGAATGATCCAGTCCTGAACAAACTGGGATCAGATTAGATTTTTAGAAGGTGTGTACCAGAAAAAGATATGCAACCAATGTTGGCAGAGTGTCGTGCTGCAGCATATATAGGGCATTACGGTGGTCAGAGAACTGTAGCAAAGGTTCTCCAATCATGATTCTTTTGGCCTTCAGTGTTTAAGGATGCTTATTTATTTGTAAAAAATTGTGATAGGTGTCAGGGAGTTGGAAATTCGCCAGCCAAGAATGCAATGCCATTGAACAATATCATTGAGGCAGAGCTGTTTGATGTCTGGGGAATGGATTTCATGGGTCCCTTCCCAGTTTCTTTTGGAAATGAATACATTTTGTTGGCAGTGGATTATGTGTCCAGATGGGTTGAGGCTTGTGCTTGTGCCCATAATTATTCAGCCACAGTCATGAAGTTCCTTCACAGGAACATCTTCACAAGATTTGGTACACCTAGGGCCATAATCAGTGATGAAGGCACTCACTTCATCAACAAAAGTTTGTCAGCAATGTTGTCCAAGTACAATGTCACTCACAGGGTGTCTACAGCTTATTACCCTCAAACCAATGGATTGGCAGAACTCTCTAATAGAGAGGTGAAGAGTGTGCTGGAGAAAGTGGTGAATGTCACCAGGAAGGATTGATCTAAACATCTAGATGACTCATTGTGGGCCTATAGAACAGCTTATAAGACCCCTCTGGGAATGTCCCCTTATAGGCTGGTCTTTGGAAAAGCCTGCCATTTACCCTTCGAATTGAAACACAAGGCTTATTGGGCAACCAGGTAAATGAACCTTGATCATAAAGCTAGTGGTGCAAAAAGACTGCTCCAATTGAATGAGTTGGATGAATTGAGACTGCAATCTTATGAAAATGCCAAGCTGTACAAAGAAAGGGTTAAGAAGTGGCATGACAACAAGATCTCAAACAGAAATCTTGAAGAGGGTCAAAAGGTGCTGCTGTTTAACTCTAGACTGAGGTTGTTTCCTGGGAAACTTAAATCTCGTTGGTCAGAACCATTCACAGTGGTTAAGGTTTATCCACATAGAGCTGTGGATCTTAAGGATGAAAATACATGGGGAACATTCAAAGTTAATGGATCAAGAGTGAAGCATTGTTTTGGTGGAAGCATAGAAAGAGAGAAGGCTTCCATTCACATGGAAGAACCTTGAGGCAGGGAGCCCTGGTCCAATGGAGAGCTTTATTGAAGATGATTATCTTGGTTTAGGGAGAAACATTTATTTTTATTGCAATTTCCTTTGTTAATTTTAGCTCAGTTAATTTGTTTCTTATGTTACAGCCTGTAAATAGCATGCTTTTTAGTTAGATTGAATTTTCTGCATTAAGTTAGTTTTAAGTTTGTGTTTCTTGTTTTAAATTTGAGTTTAGATAATTAAACTAGGAATTATTAATGAAAAAGGAAAATTACGTTTCTAATCAGGCACAGTGATTTCGGCAGGAAAGGTACATGGAAGCCAATTAACCATGAAACAATTACTGGATGACGTAAGGGGGCCGGAAATTACCTTTTGCAGGCGGTTAGTGGTGGTTATTTAATTCAAATTTTGTATTGTGTCCTTTCATGAGAAATCGAAAAGTCTTTACCTTTTTCAATATTAAAACAACTTTTTGAGTTTTTCTTTGCATTCGAAAGTTTCATACTTTGTTTAGCATTCGTGAGAAGAAGAGTTGCAGAGAAATTTCTGTAAAAAGACTTTTCTTCTGCATTTTGGTTGAACTTTTGGAGTAAACATGGATGCATGCTCAGTTAACGGTAACAAGAATTTATGATTATGCAAATCTTTGATGATTTCTTGAATGTTTGTTGAAGCTGTTCTTTAAATTTAAGTCTGGAAAGTGTGTCAGGGTGTAATATATGTTGGGTAGTGAATTTCTAGGGCGAGAGCAATTTATGCGACACATATGCGAGGGTTGATGTTTTGGTTGTTCTGGGTTGTGCAAAAATTTCTGATTCGTGTGAAAGAAATTACTTGTGTCCCTAATTTTTCTTGAGTCTGTGAACAAAATTTTCTGTGAATCTTGATAGAGCATAAAATTTGGGGGAGAGTAGTTTCTTAGTCGAAACATCTCATTGCAAAAATTGTTGGTTGAAATTAGTGTTGGTTTGCTGTTCATTATCTTTGTCTGTTGATTTGCAGAGATACCAACTATGAAAACCAAGAACCCAGCGAAGAGGAATCCAAGGATGAAGGATGAAGGCTCTGAACCAAGTCCAAAGAAGGGAAAGGACGACGAGCCAGAAGCAAGTCCGAAGAAGAAGGGTGGTTCTGAGGCCAAACCAAATAAAACAACCAACCCAGCTTTAGCCACAATGGCTCAGAGACAAAACTCCCAAAGACAAGTGAAGAAAACTTTATCGAGATTCCGGAGAAAGTAGTACCTACAACAAAGAAGTGTACTCAAACTGGGCAGAGTAAGAAGGGGAAGAAGGACCCCTTGATGAAATTGGTGGATGCAGCAGAAAAAGTTGATGCTGAGGAGAAAGGGAAGAAGGATGTCAGTACCAAGAAACCTACACCTTCTACATCGAGTTCAAAGAAGGATAAATCAACTTCAAGCAAGGAGGCACCATCAAAACCAGTGCAGAATCCTCAATTTGGGAAAGGAACTACTCAGTCAAAAGAAACCAGACAACAGAAGGTTGAAGATAGAGAGAACTCTGAAGAGGAAGGTTCTGAAGAGGAGGTAAGTGCAGAGGAACCTGAAGAAGAATCAAACCATGAAAGTGAGGAGGAAGAACAAGCTTCGGATGAAGGGGATGAGCAAGAAACAGAACCAGAAGCAGAGCATGAATCTGAAAAAGAAGGTGATGCTACAACATCTTAGGAGCATGAATTGGAGGAAGAGTCAGAAAAGGAATCTGAGAATCAAAGTGAGGAACCAAAAGAAGAAGAAGACAAGCCTGCTGAAGTAGAGAAAGAAACAGAGAAGCCGGAGAAGAAAACCAACAAGAGGAAGAGAAAGGACAAAATCCGGTGATAGAGTAGGAGGAGATCCCCAGAAACCCAAAGACTGGAAGGAGGATAAGGACTGTTGCTGTGAAAGAGTCAGACAAAGCCACTAAGCCGAAGAAAGGAGCGAAATCAAGCAAAAAGGAACAGATAAAGAAAGGCAAGACAAAGGTGGTGGAAGGAAAAGATCTCACGGCAGAAGAAATTGACAATCTGCCCAAGTTTTCATCTGCAACCCACAAGAAGAGGATGAAGATAATGGAGGAATAGCAGCTGCTGATAGAGAGGGGCTTTAAGAGTTTGAAGACTCTGCCAGAGACTCTGGTCAGGCAGATTGAGCAGCAGGGATGGGAGAGTTTTGCTATTCCACCACCACCACCAGTTGTTGCCCTTTTGAAAGGATTCTACGCAAATTGTGAGAAGTCTACAACCAGGGAGTATGAGTTAGTTTCAGTGGCGAGAGGAAAGGAAGTGAGGCTTAATCCTGAGGCTATTCATGAGATCTTTGGAACCGATCCACTTGAGCCAGATGAATTCATGGAGATCTGATAAGCTCATAATTTAACTCACTTATCTATATTATTTTCTAGTATTTTATCTAGTTATATCTAGTTTATTAGCCTTTTTTGTGCATGAGTCGGTATTAGGAGGAATTATGCTTGGTATGGTGTTGTTTTGTAGGTTTTTGGGTTAAAAAAAGTGGATGAAATAATGAAGAAGTCGTTGTGAGAAAGAGCTCCACGTCAAGCAATGCAAGCCTGCATCGATTGATGTGGAGAGGTCGAAGCTGACGTGGCAACGATCGCTGGAGATCGACGTAGATGCTGCGCGTCGACGGACGCCGGTCCATTTCAATCGACGCAGAAATAAAAAAATGAAATCCGACTTAATTCAAAATATATCTTATTTTTAGCCCTAGATTTGATAAGATACACATCCATCTCTATAAATACCTTGTAATTTCGGCTTTTTAGACTGCCATTATTATGTTTTTCTGCAATCAAGTTTTAAGTTTTTGGGGTTTTGGAGAACACGAAACCCTTTTTTTTCTTGTAAGTTTTAATTATGCACTTTAATAATATGTTTTTCTTTGGATTTCTATCTGCGATGAGTGGCTAGAAACCCTAGCGGGTTCTAAGGCTATGAATATTCAATTATGAATGCATGTTTAAATTAATCAACTCAATCTGCATGGTTTTAAATTCCTGATTTAATTTTTAGAATCTAGAATTGAAAGATCGAGAGATAATATTAATTCTAGATTTATAGTTATTAAATGAAAGACCGAGAGGAGAAAATTAATAACAGGAAAAGGAATTTGAATACAATTAATTTTTTGTCTTAAGGGAAAATAATAAATTGTAGGGATTAAATCTGTTGATTCAAAAAGTTTGATTATTACTGTGTTATTGAGGCCGACAAAGCAAATACATTCACATAATAGTAACCTAGGCTATAATTGTCAGACTAAGAAATTATAGATTCCCACCGATGTTGAGTTCACTAATTTTGCATGTATTCTAATTGAGTGTTTGCCCTAGAATCTGTATTCTTTAAATTTGCTTTTCAAAACTCTTTAATTTTTAGTATTGTCATCTTTATTTTATAAAACCAAAACCTGATTTTCTGTTACTCAAACAATGAATCTTAGGATTATAATTAGTACATAAGATAATCTCCCCACGCAATTCCTTGGGTTCGACTTGATTTATAAATTTATTTGCCACTGTTTCTATAATTAATATGTAGATTTTATAGTAATCAAATTGGCGTCGTTTCCAGGGATTTGTTAGATATTATCTTGTTATTAGTTCGTTCTAGGATTTGTTGGATTGAGTTTTATATTTTTTTCTGTACGTGTGCGTGCGTGAGTGTGAGTTTTATTTTTTGGTTTTGATTGATGCCCCTTCGCGTCGGTCGACACCAAAGATTCCTCGCATCAATCGACACAGTCCTGTGTCGATCGTCATCGACTTATTTCTACCTTGTTTTTGTCTCAAACTGTGCATGAACACGAGGGGTCAGAGGGAACTACTTTAGGCCTTCGATCTAGAGATAGAAGCATCGTGTAGAAGGAGAAATGGAAAGAAAAAGATGGAGCCACCGACTGATCAAAATCCACCAGAAGTTAATCTGGATATGCCCCCGTTAGAGGATCCGGATACCCAGTTATCTACTAGGGATGCTCTGATGCTGATCCACGAGGTCCATATGATGCGGGATGCAGTTTGGGAACTTAGGGAAGAAAGAGAGGCTGAGAGAGAGGCCACACTGAGAAGACAACTGGAACAAGAGAGAGACAGGCTGCACCTGGATGACTCGGATGATGAAGATCCGAATTCTATGGGAAGGAAGTACAAGATGCAGCCCGACAATGAGGGATTCGATATTGGCATCAATGCCTATAACTTTGAACTCAAAACTGGGCTGATTTAGATGGTTCAGCAGAACCAGTTTGGCGGTAGAGCTGTGGAGGACCCCTACGCACATCTGTAGATGTTTGTGGAGGTGTGCGACACCATCAAGCAGAATGGAGTTTGGGCAGGATTTGATTCGATTGAGGCTTTTTCCCTTCTCACTTAGGGATCAAGCCAGATCTTGGCTTACTAGACTGGATTGCTGCAGGATCTAGACATGGGAGGAATTGAGAGCTGAATTTCTCTCGAATTTCTTTCCACCCTCCATCATCATTCAGAAGAAGATGGAAATCTTACAGTTCCATCAGAGGGTGGATGAGTCACTATTTGAAGCATGGAGCAGGTTCAACGAGCTACTAAGGAGTTTCCCCAGTCATGGAGTCATACAGAGGAGCAGGCTCACATCTTCTACCGGGGGATGAACGAGAGGACTCATGAGTCTGTTGATAATGTAGCTGGGGGATCCATCATGAGCAAGTCCGCTGAAAAGGCCTTGAAGCTGCTATTCAAGAAGATGGATTTGCACACTCAGAAATGGGCAAATCCAAGGAGGGTACAAGTGAAGGCTGGAGAGAAGAAAGATGGGGATGAGACTGTGAAGAAAGAGTTAGAAAAGCTTCGAGGAGAGATAGAGAAGTTGTCTGCAGGGGGTTCAACTGCTGCAGATGCACAGGTGCAACCCGAAGCCCCTACACACGTGAACTATGTGAATAGAGGAGGCTACGCATACCAGAATCAGCAGAGCAAGGAGGATACCAGTATCCGGCGAGGAACTACCATGGTTTCTCTTATTCACATCCTGAGGCAGCCGAGCTAACACCACCAGGTTTCGAGGTACAAAACGGAGAAGTGGTGGAGAAGAAGAAGGACAACTTGGATGGTCTGTTGGCCAAATTCATCAAGGCCTCATACCATCGATTTGGAAAACTGGAGAAGGAGGTCACTGGAGTGAATACAAAGGTTGAAAGGGTTGGCAAACACCTCCAAATGATTGAAACACAGGTTTGCCAGATTGCCAACGCTATCGGAGTCCAGCACAAGCAAGGACAGCTTCCGGGCACTACTGAGGTAAACCCGAAGAGTCAGAAGGGCTGCAAGGCCATCACTCTGAGGTCTGGGACAAGCTACAAGGGTCCCAAGATGGTTGCAGATGAGTTTGGAGGCGAAGAAGAGAAAAATCTCGCAAAAGACGCCTTGATGTCGACCGACGCACATCACGCGTCGGTCAATGTGGGGGCTCGATGTGAGGCCATTTCAGTGATGAAGAGGGCTTGACGCAGTGTTCATCAATGAGGCACACGTCGATCGACGCATCTAGCATTGATCGATACGAAAAGAAGGAGGCAGCGACCGACTTGACATTGAGTCGGTCAAAATTGAGGGTCTATCTGGGTGAGGATCTGAGGAAAAGTGAAGATCGAACCCCTCCCATGCCTTTCCCTCAGCGGTTCGCAAAGAAAAAAAGAGGATTCTAAGTTCGCCAGATTTGTGGAGAACCTGAGAAAGGTGAGCATCAACATTCCATTGATCGAGGCTCTGAAGGAGATCCTGGGGTACATGAAGTACCTCCGAAAGTTGATGAGTGGAAAGAAATAGTTTGTGGAGAACGAGATGATGAAGATCCACGAACAGTGCAGCCTGCTACTTCAAAAGCAGGTGCCCATCAAGAGAAGTGATCCTGGATGCTTTTCTATTCCAGTTGAGATCGGGGGATGCACATTCCTGTGAGTACTGTGTGATACTGGGTCCAGTATCAACCTGATGCCATACTCCATCTACAAGCGTCTCAACATAGAAGAAATGAGGCCCACGACGATCACCCTACAGATGGTGGACCGATCTGTGTCCCGCCCAAAAGGTATACTAGAGGATGTGC
This sequence comes from Plectranthus barbatus, assembly GCA_026898455.1. Classification (NCBI taxonomy): domain Eukaryota; kingdom Viridiplantae; phylum Streptophyta; class Magnoliopsida; order Lamiales; family Lamiaceae; genus Plectranthus; species Plectranthus barbatus. The sequence continues at coordinate 6,071 of JAPKLW010002663.1, read as the reverse complement.
TCATTTGCCTGGGCCATCTCATTTTCCCTGTAGATTTTGTGGTGCATGAGATGAAGGAGGACGAGAACATGCCCATGATCTTGGGGCGTGAGTTCCTGGACACCAGCGCTGCTCTCGCTGACTGTCAAGGCAGCGAGATCACACTCCGGGCCAACGATGAGAAGATCACCTTTGTGATTGACAAAAGTAAGAAGAAGGCGGAGTGTAATCGGATCTCCACTGCGGAAGATGATGATGTTGAGGAGTCTGAATCTGAAGAAGAAGAAGCAGCTACCATTGAGTGGGAGCGTGGAAACGAAGGGGTGAAATTGTCAACTAAGCCACTTCTTTCCGAGCTCACCACTTGTTGGTCCCGGTTTATCAGAGTCGAAACGTTAAACGTTAGCAGCGGAAGAAATTAAGTTAACGTTTTCCTTGCACGCTGGTTACACTCAGCTGACTGGCAACTGGCACTTGTCAGCTGGTAACTCAGTACTCAGCTGACAACTGATAAGTGTCAGCTGGTGATTCAAAACTTGGGTCTTCTTTGCACAGTTTATATCAGTTTCAGATATACACCAACACTTGGGTGCTGGGTTTTAAATCAGTATGAAATGCAGAAAGCTGATAAAAAGACAAAGGATTTATAGTGGTTCGATCAACTGATCTACGTCCACTCTCCAGTCGTAGCACTGGAAATTCACTAGAGTAATCCGGTACAAGTGTCCTACGATCTATCTCTAGCTGGTGAATGCCTCGTCCACCAGTTCACTAGATCAACCGCTCCCGGCCTTGTTTCCTTCTTCAACTCTGATCTGCTGATGCAGTGCGAGCACGCCACTTCAACCTCCACAGCAATCTAGGTGTTTAGTTCTCCCAAGAACGTAGCTGAGTAATCGGTTACAGGTATCCTACGATCTATCTCTAGCTGGTGAATGCTGTTGGTCCCGGTTTATCAGAGTGTATAACGTTACGCAGCGGAAATATTGAACTTATAAGTCTAACTTGCACTCTGTCCTGCTGGTTGCTCAGCTGGCTGGCTGACTGGCTGGTCAGCTGATAGCTCAACACTTAGAATATTTTAAGCCTAGTTTGCACAGTTATCAGTTTTCAGATATACACCAGCACTTGAGTGCTGGGTTTCAAATACAAAATTTAAATACTGAAAGGAGATAAAGGCAAAGGATTTTTATAGTGGTTCGATCAACTGATCTACGTCCACTCTCCAGTCGACTCACTGGAAATTCACTATAAGAGTAATCCGGTACAAAGTTCCTACGATCTATCTCCAGCTGGTAAATGCCCCGTCTACCAGTCCACTGGATCAACCGCTCCCGGTCCTTGTCCTTCTTCAACTCTTCGTCAGATGGATGGAGTGCGAGCACGTCACTTCAACCTCCTCCTCTGACTGGTTGGGTGTTGAGTTCTCCCAAGAACGTAAATCCTCTACGGCAAACTGCCCGTAATAACTCAAGAGCTGGCTGGCTCTGGAGCTGCTATGTTCTTCCTCAGAAATAGAAAGAACACCAGGTGAGGTCTAAACTTACAAGCTGGAAGCTTGAAGTCTCGTGTTTGAAAGATATCAACACACAGAAAAGCTTTAAAGAAAGCCTCGAAAGATGCTTGCTTGCTAGCAATGAATGTTCGTTCTTTCGGTAGTTGGAGAGTATTGAATGTTCAGGATGCAAGCGTGTAAGCGTCGAAAAACTGGGAAGCCTCTTAAATGTTGATAGCTCCGACCTATTTATAGACGCAGGATCCCATTCAAATTTCTAGCCGTTTGGACACATCCGGAATGGGTCTCTGTCCTCGGATGTACTTCAGACGGCGGCAGGTAGGAATTTCAGGAAAACCCCATACCTGTGTCTGCTTTTTCTGACACAGACCTCTTTGTGTCAGAACGGCATTATTTCGTCAGTACGAGGAATCGCAACTGGTGTCTTGAACTGATAGACTTTAAGGATATCCTTCCTTAAAGTCTTACTTTGTCAGTATATTCCTCAGACGAATCTTCTTTTTGTCTCTAAGACTCTGGGAGAGCGAATCTTCAATTCTGCTGGTAACATCCGACTGGTAGATCGTGCTGGTGATCTTGTGCTGGCAGTCTCTGCTGGTGACTTAGCGCTTGCACAATCTTAGTCTACCAATTTGTCTGGATGTTAACTCTTGGAATCTCCCATGACTGGTGGCTTCACCGCTGGTGAATAGTGTCAGCCAGAACACGTATTCTGCTGGTAGAATTTGTCAGCCTCCTGCTGGTGAAATCCTTCCAACTGGTGAACAGTAGCCAGTCATTAGCTCTTGACTCCATACTGATGAACAGTGTCAGCATGGGTCTGTCAGTCGTCTGCTGGTGAGACTTCTCTCAACTGGTAAGCACATCTCATGCTGGTGAACAGTAGCCAGCATGAGTCTTGATCAGCTACGACTTACAACTCAAAAGACCTAAACAGGACTTTACATTTGAGACTAGAGCTATTCTAGAGACAAACTGACGCTGGTTGGACTTAGGATTTGATCCACCAAAACACTTAAACACCAAATCAAAGATCTAAGCTATCAACTGGGGAAGGGAAACTTAGATAATTTTCCCAACAATTTCCCCCTTTTTGGTGCGATCAAAGCCTAACCAGCGAGCACTCAGCTGATGAGGAAAGTTACAGAATATTTCAGGGTTTTTACAAATAAACCTATCAGATCTAAACCCATGAAAATACTTCCTCACATCAGCTCTAACCTAAGAATCTTCCCCCTCAAACTGGGAGAGATATTGCTCGATTAAATTATGAAGTGAGAATCTGAGCCAGGTTAGAATTAAAAAATATCAAATGGAGTGCTGGTGCTGATTACACAAAATGTGTAAGTTCAGCTGGTAAGTAAAAATCAGTAGACATTGGTTGGACAATGAGAAGTTGTCATCAACCCGTCAGTAATCAATCCATTAATGATGTGAAATTACAAATACAGGAAGGACAACTGACTAGTCTAGACTGATACAAAATTACTTACACAAAAAAAAATTGAAGAGCACAGGACCTATGGCTGAGAAGAAGATCCAGGAGATTGATTTCGATTAGCTAGGTTCCTCAAGATCTCAGTAAGAGCCGCCATGTCTTGTCTGCTCTTCTCCCTTTCCTCAGCAGCTATCCTCCTCTCCTCTTCAGCAAGACGGAACCTCTCAGCCTCGGCACGTGCTCGCGCATCTTCCCCCTCTTGGATCCGCACCAAAAAAGGAGTTCACCCCAGAGGTGAAGGTCTCCATTTGTTGCGCCATCTCTGCTCGGTAGGAGGAAAAGCGCTGGTCCATCCTGGCATCGATGAGATCAAGCAGTTGCGCAGGCGGATGGACCTCGGAGAGAGGCTGTGCTGAAACTGCAAGGGAAGAGGAAGGCACATCAGTTGCGGAAGGAGCCGCTGCTGGTTCAGATGCAGCTGATATCTCCATCGGGGCTGGCTCCTCCGCTGGCACTGCAGCAGCTGCTGGTGCCTCTACTTGTACTTCCTCAGCTGGCTCCTCAGCTGATTCCACCATTAGCACTGCTGCTGGAGCTGGCTGGACTTGTTCAGTGAATTCCACTACTTGCCAGTCCATAGAATCAGGGACGAGATCGCCCGAGACAATAGGAACATGAGGGACGGCAAGGGTCAGCCACAAGCCACGAGAAGGATCCTCCTCCACAATATGGTCTACCAGCAAGGCGCAGGCAGCCATGTCGAACAGGATAGCATGATAGGGAGGGATCCTTGGGAGGGTAACCAGCACTCTGAGGCGTCGGAGCGCGTACGTCAGCTGGTACCCCCCGACTGCTGACTCGGAACTGGAGGAAAGGTAACTTGACCTTTTGCCGTGGCGGGAGGCCGGAGCTTCCAGTCAGCTGCCTGTACTCTGCAATCTTCAGCAAGCGGCGCTGGATCCTCCTTGTAGACAGCTGCTGGTGGTATTCAGGATCGGTGCCCATGAAAGCATTGGCCCACTCCTCCTCCGCTCTCCAGTAGCCAAGACCCAGCCGGGCATAGAGAACCGCCCGCTTCTCCACAGTCAGCAGGCGCTGGCATCTGTCAAAAATTCTCCATCTCCGGAACTCCAGACATAGTTCCGGATCCACCCTCCAGAGCCTTCGGTAGCTGGATATTATCTCGTCATTGACGGCATTTTCCACCTCCACCGAGATGTTCTCAGCATACTCATAGAGAGTGGAGTTGTAATATTCCACTGGCTGCAGAGGCAGGCACCAGTCAGTGATTCTGGAGGCATATACCGACTGGTGGGGGAGTCCGCTGAAAGGTATGATGTTGAATGCAGATGGCTCTGGCACTCTTGAATTATAAAATGCCATCTCCCCGCGCTGCTCCCACCGGTGCACTCCTGTCACTCGAGCCTGGAAAGTATCCTCATCAACCAGTTGATGCTCTTGAATGCAGAGCATGTAAGGACGCCTTTCAGATCGTGCTCGCCTAACTAGTGATGTTGAGGATGCTGCTGGTCGCCCAGAAGTTGATGTCGAGGCATCTGTGGATCGGGGGCGACTGGCAGAAACTTGAGCCTTAGCTTCAAAGTCTGGGAACAGATCCCTTGGCTCCATCCTCTGCACCATTGAGTGATGCACCACCTCCGTAGCTGGCTCCTGCTCTGGCTTCTCAGCCCTTGGTTCCTCTTCATCCTCGGATTCAGAACTGACATCCGAGGAGCTCGCCAGTTGTACCGGGGTGGTCGCCCGCTCTTCTTCTCCTCCACTGGCACCCCCTTGCGCGGCCAGTGGGACGTCGTCACCTCCACCACCCCCTTGCACGGGTGGAGGGACATCAGCGGTTTCCTCCTCCGGCTGGTACTCATCCACAAGGGATAGTACATCCTTGTCAGCGCCCATCACCAGCAGGCGTTCAAAAGTTTCTTCAGATAAGATTTCGCCTGGTGCTGGTGCTGGTGGCCTTGCACTTGTGGATTCGAACGCTTTTCCTTTGCCCCTGGTCGCCAGCCTCAGTTGCTCCTGTATTTCCTCCTGGCGTCTGGCCTCAGTCTCAGCCTTGATCTGAGCAAAGCGCTCATCCCTGGCCGCCAGCTCCGCCTCTCTCTTCTGCTTCGCCAGCAGAGCCCGGAGCCTTGACTTGGCCTGCTTCTTCCTCACCAAGGAAGCACTCCTTGCCCTCTTGGCGTGCTTCTCAGCCTTCTGCGCCTTGGTCATGACTCGCTTGCGCTTGCGAGTCATCTTCTCCAGCGTCTCCTCCTCAGTCAGGCCCAGAACGGACTTTTTGACTGGGATGGAGATCTTCCCAGACTCGGGGTGATATGCCACAGCTGATGGTGGCTGCTGGTGCTGGGAAGTCTTCGCCTTCTTGCGGGAGGGCTTCTTGGTGACTGGCACCTGCATAACTGGTTGAGGGCGACTGCCAGAAGCCTCCACTTCCGCCTCCTCCAGTTGGGTAAAAAGAGACTCGGTCTCCATCTTCCTTTTCAACTCGGCCCTTGCCTCAGCTGTCAGCGGGAGAGCCACAGCTGGCACTTGCTCTCCCAGGTCTTCTGAGTCCTCCTCAGAAACAACCTCAGCTGGGTCGACTGCTGTCTTGCCCTTCAGCCTCCGCGGCTTATGGTAGTCAGGGCGGGGCAGCTTTGCCTGCTCCTTGGTGGGCGGAATGAAATCCGAACTCACCAGTTGCTCCCCCTGGTCCACTCCATCTCCAATCTCCATCTCCAAAATATGGCTGATCCGCAGCCCAAAGGATACGGAGTGAGTGAACGTCCCATCAATTGGAATGTTGATGTTGCGATCAACATTCTCCAGCAGTCTCCCGAAAAAGAACTCGGCCCAGTTCCCTTCCACTCCATCCACCAGCGCGCACATCACGGAGAATTTGCGCAGGCTCAACTCAGCGTATGAGCCAACTTCGCACTGCAGCATCCTGACGACGATGTCGCATACCATCTGCCACCAGTCGTCCATCTCCGACTTCCGCATTCCAGTGCGAAAACTCGTCACCCCCTCCCTCTTCCACTGAGTCCACCGCCTCCTGAACTCCTCTACATCGTTGTGGAAGTAGGTGGCTATCTCCATGCCCTCGTTCCTCAATCCGAACAAGTCGGCGAGGTATTCGGC
>JAPKLW010002662.1:51995-72539 GCA_026898455.1 Plectranthus barbatus | reverse complement strand
TTAGCATATTTTGCTAAGAAAGATATTACAAAGTGGAAGACAAAGAAGCCCTTCCGTACCCATGAGAGATCGGTTCCTACTTCTCCAGCAAAGGAGGTAGTTCCACCCTCCAGCTCGCAGCCTGAAGATCTGAAGATCAGTGAGCTCGAAGAGCAAATGCAAAAGCTTCAGAAGTTGATGCTGGAAGCCAAAGCTGAGAAAGAAGCAAAGGAAGCCAAGCTTACTTCATCATCCTCTCGTTCCACAGAGAGAAAGCCAATGACATGCTTTGAATGTAATTCTCCAGATCATCTTAAGCATGAATGTCCAAGGGTAAGTCACGAAGAAAGAGAGCGCCTCAAACAAAGGTTTGCGAGAAGAGCTGTCCGAGCGGTCACCAGAGCATTGCTGATCAGGACTGAAGTGCTAGACATTCCTGATAATGAAGAGGAGTACTATTCCTCAGAGGAAGATGATGAGGAAGCCCTGCTGGTCTTGATGGCCAATATTGTTGAAGATCAGTTTGCTGATGCTAATGCTGAGCAGAGTGCTGAATCGGCTCTAGCAGTCGATGCACATGAAGTACAATCTACTAGCATTTCTAGCTTAGCTATCTTGCACGAATCGGAGGAATCTTTTCTAGATCCTGAGGATGATTATCTCACGAAGCTTTCTATTGAGTTTTCAAAAATGTATGAGAAAAAAATGCAATTGTAGAAGAGAGTACCTCGTTGAAACTAAAAGTTACATCTTTGACCGAGAAAGTCGAAAGACTAAGGTCTGAAAGTGAGGATTTTTTGAAACTTAAAGCTGATTACTCCAAGCTTTCTGAAAATTTTCAAAATCTTGAAAAAGAGAATCTAGCTTTAAAGAGTAACCCTAAAGAGGAATGTATATGTGCTTACACATCCAGCAAGACAGTTCTTAGTGACATTGTGAGCCAACAAAGGAAACATTCTGATAAATCAGGATTAGGCCTTGGTTGTGAAGCAAAATCCTCTAAGGAAGCTTTGAATAAGAATGTTGAATTTTCTAAGCCGAGAAAGATTTTATTCGTCTCTGCTGGAAAAGTTAATGCTGACAAAAGTAAAGGAAAGGTAATTGCTGAGTCGTCAACTACTAAGCAGACAAATTGGCGTAGCAAGCATGCTTTTGCTGGACCTCAGCAGAATACTCAGAGGATGCCTGCTAGGCATACTAGTGCTAGATCTCAGCAGAGTACCCCGAGAGTGCCTGCTAAGCATACATCTGCTGGATCTCAACATAGTACCCAGAAGATGTCTGCTAGATCACACTCAGCAGTGCCAAGGAGGAATGCTGAGCATTATATTTCAAATGCTAGGATAACATATCCTTCCTTCACCAAGGGCAAGCAGGTAGAACACCATGTTGTAAGACCGCAGTACCCTAAGTACACACCACATAGGAAGAACACCTATGTGAGGCCTGAGTCCAATCGATTTCCATTTCAAAGGACTCGGAAGGCTATGCACACAACTCCACCTAGATCTAATTATGCAAAGCATGCTTATGCAAAGGTTGAGAAAAGTGTGACGGGTGATATTAAGACAAAAGTTTAAAAATCACCAAGATGGGGGTTCCAAAAGGAACCATGATCCACGCTAATCCTGTAGGACCTGATGCTAAGCGGGTACCTAAATCAACGTGCTGATTGTTTTGCAGGAACATGATCCAAGAGCTAAGACATCAAGTATATCAAATGAATGGGTCCTAGATAGCGATTGTTCAGCGCACATGACGGGGGATGAAGAGTTGTTCTTAGATATTCAAAGAATTTATGGCCACACAGTCCTGTTTGGCAACAACAGCAAAGGCAGAGTGACTGGGAGAGGATGCATAGAGCGGAATGGACTAAGGATTATCAATGTTGCGCTCGTATCCAATCTCAAACACAACCTGCTAAGCATAAGCTAGCTATGCGAAAATGGGTACACCGTCTCCTTCGTTAATACTGGTTGTTCAATTGCTGACAATACTACAGGTGAAGTAAAGCTAAGAGGAATCCGAAAGGGTGGCCTATATATTGTTGATTGGCAAAGTGGCCAGCAACATTCTTGTTTGGTAGCATTGAACAGGGAAGAAACCAATTGGCTATGACATAAGAGGTTGACTCACCTGAGTTTTAAGACCATCAACCACCTGGCCAAGCACAAGCTTGTTGAGGGACTGCCTGCTGAGACTTTCCGAAAGGAAAGTGTGTGCAAATCTTGCCAGCAAGGGAAGCAGACCAAGGCATCCTTCAGATCAAACTCGGAGAAGGCCACTTCAGAAAGAATCCTAGAGCTCTTGCACATGGATTTATTTGGCCCTGTCACTCCAGCCACTGTAAGTAAAAATGTTTATACACTTGTGGTTGTTGATGATTTTTCCAGGTATACATGGGTTCGTTTGCTGAGAACCAAAGACAAAGTCAAGTTCATCCTTCCAGAGCTGATCCTCAAGGAGCAGAATAGCAAAGAGGTTACCGTTGAGAGGATTAGATCTAATAGCAGAACCGAATTCTGCAATGGGATTTTGATGGATTTTTGTGCCGAAGCTGGTATCAGGCATGAGAAGTCCACTGCTAGGACTCCCTAGTAGAACGGTCTAGCAGAAAGAAGGAATAGGACCTTGAAGGAAGCAGTGCGGTCAATGCTAGCCGATTCCGGTCTAAGTGGAAAGTACTGGGGTGAAGCAGTCATGACAACTTGCTATACACAGAATAGGAGCGCAATCAATGGCAGATTCAATAAGACTCCTTATGAAGTGTACAATGGTCGTAAGACTTATATTACTCATCTTCGTGCTTTTGGTTCGACATGTTATATTCATAACAATTGGAAGTCGAGACTTAACACTTTTTCGCCTAAGTCTGATGAAGGTGTGTTCCTGGGATATGGACACCCATCTTACAAAGGTTATAGAGTGTTAAACAAGACGACTCAAGTTGTGGAAATAACATGCAACTTTATTTTTTATGAGTCTACCTTAGTTTGCACAGAGTTATAAGAGAGAAAGAGGATAACAATCATGAGGCTGATGATGTCCATGGTCAATCGATCTTGAATTCTTTCGAAAATATAACAATTGACCCGATTAAGTCTATGAGTGATTGTAATCCAACCCAGACGCACTCAGCAGGTGACCAGATTGCTGACCAGGCTGATGATGCTAATGATCATGCTGAGGCCACCCCACCAATTTATCTTAATGATAATTTGGATATTTTGGGATCCATTGATGGAGAAGATGAAGAAACCCCAGATCCAGCAGGAGACGCCGAAGGAGGTTTAGGCGTTGCTGAAGACGTTGCCAAAGAAGATGCTGAACTTTTGGATGCTGAAGTCCCCGCTGTTGAGATTCCAGCTGCTGAAGTCCAGAATGCTGAGATTCCTGTTGCTGAGTTACCGAATGCTGAGGTACCAGATGCTGAACCCCAGGTGATTGCCGAGGAGAATGTTCTAGCAGAGAACAACTCAACAGGCGAAGCTAGCAATGCAACCCCAGCAACCAGCAATCCAAGACCGAGATGGCTACGAGATCACCCCCTAGATGCTATTATTGATGATGTCAATGATCTAGTAAGGACGCGACAAGGCAATGCTATGTTAGCATGCTATATTTCCCATGAAGAGCCAACAAAGGTTGAAGAGGCTCTACAATCTCCAGATTGGGTGAATGCTATGCAAGAGAAGCTTACTAAGTTCACGCGCAATCATGTTTAGGATTTAGTGGATCGACCCAAACATCAAAGCATCATTGGAACGAAATGGGTTTTCAAGAACAAGAAAGATGAGTCAGGACATGTTGTTCGAAATAAAGCTCATCTAGTAGCAAAGGGCTATAGAAAATGCGAAGGAATTGATTACGATGAGACGTTTTCTTCAGTCGCCCGATTGGAAGTAATAAGGTTATTCCTTGCATATGCTGCACATCATGAGTTCTCTGTGATGCAGATGGACGTGAAGAGTGCCTTTCTGAATGGTGAGCTCAAGGAAGAGGTCTACGTTGAGCATCCACCAGGCTTCGAACAAGGAAACCAAGTTTATAGGCTAAGGAAATCCTTATATGGTTTGAAGCAGGCACCAATAGCATGGTATGGAAAATTGTCAAAGTTCTTGCTAGACAATGGTTTCAAGAAAGGGAAAATTGATCAAACTCTCTTTCGCATCAAGGATGAAGGAAGTATTTTACTTGTGCAGATCTATGTCGATGACATTATCTTTGGCTCTAAGAATCAACGCTTATGTGATAAGTTTTCAGAGCTGATGCAAAGTAACTTCCAAATGAGTATGATGGAAAAGATGTCCTACTTTCTCAGATTGCAAGTCCAGCAATCAAGTGATGGAATCTTCATTCACCAGAGGAAGTACACTCGTGATCTGATTGCTAAGTATTGTCCAGAGAATACGAAAAGCTTAAGGATTCCAATAAGCACAAGCTACAAGATAAGCCTCGATGAAGGAGGAGAACCTGTGAATCCTATATTATATAGAGGTATCACCGGATCCTTGCTTTACTTAACAACTAGCAGACCAGATATTTCTTATTTTGTCGGTGTATGCGCGAGATATCAAGCAAATCTGATACCTCAAGTGTACCGAGGGTCTAGGAATTTGGTACCCAATGCATGATGGAATAGCACTCAGTGGATATTCTGATTTAGACTTCGGGGGATGCAAGATTGATCGGAAGAGCACCAGCGTGACATGCCAATTTCTTGGACATAAGCTGATTAGTTGGTTTAGCAAGAAGCTGCACTTTGTGGCTACGTCTACTACTGAAGCTGAATACGTAGCAGCTGCTAGTTGCTGTGCTCAAATCTTGTGGATTTGACAACAATTACAAGATTATGACATTCCTCCTGAATGTGTGCCGATCTACTGTGACAACAATAATGCTATGTGCATAACGAAGAACCCCGTTCATCATTCAAGGACGAAGCATATTGATATCCGACATCACTTCATTTGAGATCATCAAGAGAAGAAGGATATTGATGTTCAATATATATGCACTGAAGATCAGCTAGCAGATATCTTCACGAAGCCGCTTGCTGAGGCTAGATTTAAAGAGTTATGTCTAAAGTTAGGCCTCATGGAGCTAGAAGATGTTGTGGATGAATGAGTTGTTATTCTCCTTCTTTCTTGAATTTTTGAAGAAGATGGAGAGAAACGTATCCTAGCTTACATTTTCAAGTTGCTGATTTTTGTTGCTGAGATTTTGTTGCTAAGCTATTAGTTGCTGAGTCCAAGCTCTCAGCAATTTCTAATGAGTATAACAACAAGTGGTTCAGACGTTTGCTAGAGGTTGAATGCTAAGGTTAAGCTCTTAGCATTTCATCGAAATGCTATAGTTCTCTAGCAAGTGGTACAGACGGTTGCTGAGAAATGTTTGCTAAGTCCAAGCTCTTAGCAGACAACATGTGAACGCTATGCGACAAGCATTACAAATGGCGCCAGCAATCGACGCGGTGGATGCTAGATTATGTGAATGCTAGGATCCAGATGCTGAATCCAAGCAAACTATTTGAGTGCTAAGGATTTCCAATACTAACAGATTGCTGAGTCCAAGCTCTCAGCAGTCTCCGGAAGTCAAAGCGGGAAGAATTTGAATTTGAATTGATGTGTCCGACACTCTGCATTTATTGCGTGCAACTGGCTGCGTCAAACTAGGAGGCGACACGTCAAAAGCACTCGAGCGTTTTGGGGCATGGGCTACCATATGAACCGTATCCGCTACGCTAAGCCGTCGATTGAATTTGAAAAGACGTTTCCCCAGATGTTGGATCATTACTCAGAAGTTATAAACATCTCACTTCGTTCAACATTCAAACCTTCTACACTCTGATTTATCTGAATCTCTAGAATTTCTAAGTCTTCCAAGCACTCCCGAATTCTCCCAACTTAGAAAATCCTTTAATATGTCTGCTAATCCTGAATCTCCTCAACAATCTGAATCTCATACACACACCGATACATCCGATTCCTCTACAGAATCTGGATTCCCCATCCATTCCCTCAATATCGATGTGACTCTCCACGAGCGGTGGGCACCGGAATATACAGGGATAGTCAAGAAAGAAGACATAGAAGATGATATCCCCTACGGCCAACTTGTTACATTAGCCAGGAAGAAGGATATGTCTGGCTTATCCAATAATCAGAGGAGGGTGGCACAAATTATGAAGGACCGCATCTTGTACACTCATCTCGCTGCACTTCAGTTCCCAGATTGGATAATGGAAGTCCTAGCCAAGGCAGGGGTCCTTCGCTACTTGTCAGCAAAACCATTGTGGTTCCACCCACACATGGTTTCTTAGTTCTACGTGCGTGCCGTAGTAGATGAGGCCAACCAAAAGTCCTTCAAGACTTTGGTTTTTGGTACAATCTTGGAGGTGAATGCTGATATTCTTGCTGCTAAGTTTGAGCTTCCCAACAAAGGAGAGCGTATTGCTACATACAAGGTCAATGACCTAGAAGAAATGGAGAAGAGATGGAAAGCCTGGAAGAAGCCAGAATTGGTGAAGGATCAGAAAGGGAAGCCGATCACCTTCAAGGTTGCTACTCCAATCAACCAATTCAAGGATGAGTACAAGACTCTTGCTCAGCTGGTAATCAAGATGTTCCAGTGTGATGCTGGTTCATACTCTGAATTGTCGGCAAAGAAGTATGCAGTAATGATGGCGTTGGTGGATAAAGTGGAAGGTAATTGGGCAGAATTCTTCTATGGGCGATGATTGGAGCACGCCAAGAAGAACCTGAAGATCAAGGAGGACGGAGTATTCACATCCAATGTGAATTTTGGATTGAGATTAGCAAATTTATCGAGATGTTCTTCCACAAGAAGAGACTTGACAGAGGAGAGAAATTGCCTCCTGCGGACTTCATTCCGATGACGAAGAAGGCACCAACTCCTACCGATCCTACCCGACCAATCATTCTAAAGGGTAAGTCCAATGTTAACAAGAAGATTCCTACCTCACCGAAAGAGCCCCACCCAGGCGAGTTAGCATTCCAGAGATTGGAGCAGACGATTTCTATGACTCTAGAGGAGATAGCAGCGGCCCAGAAAGCTGCTAAGACGGAGAAATGCTTCCAAGATCTTGATGAGATCGAGAAGCTGGGAAATCTTCTTGTTGAACAAATTAAGGAAATTTTTGCCAAGAAGCAAGCTGAGCAACCGGCTCAAGCCTTGGGTCATCTTGCGGTTGCTATACCTAAAAGGAAGCGCACAGATGTGGCTTCACCAGAAAAGAAGAGGACAAGGTGGAGGTTAGTGAAGAACTCCGAGAAAGAAGAGAAGAAAGTTCCTAAGCAGACTCCAGTTGTGAAGATACCGGAGAAGGAGCCGGAGACTCTAGTAGGTGAGGAACCTGGAAAGGTTAGCCCGCTTTCTTCCAAACCCTTGTCTGAGCGGTTGAAAGCATTAAGAGAACGGAAAAGGAAGAGGCAAGCTGAGAGAAAGGAGAAGGAGAAGGAAACATATAAGAAAGTAATGTAGGAGATTACTTTCGATGCAAGGGATCAGAACTTTGAATAGGCCAAGAAAGCTGCTGAGGAGCGTGCTACTAAGAAGGCTGCTGATCAGCAAGAAGCCAAAGAAGCCGCTGCATTGGTAGCACGAGCTGCTGAAGAAGCCAGGAGGCTAGCAGTTGCGGCTGCTAAAAAAGAGAAAGCAAAGGTAGTACCTGATGTTCCCACTCCCATCCCCGTTATAGCAGAAGAAATAGTGCTTGAGCAGGAAGCCATGACCGATCAAGACTTCGAGAGGTTAATGGAGACCGGAGCTTTTGATGCTCCAGATCGCCCTCAAGGAGGAGTCTTAATAAAGGAAGCTGCTGACGCGCAAGGAGAAGACAACAGTGATGAGGAGATTGTGTTTGATGAAGCTTCTGGCTCGGGATGGAATACTGAGCCCAATGCTAGCACATCTGCTGGAGTTGATGAGGCAACTGCTGAGGCAAGGCCTAGCATGGAGGTTCCTGCTGAGGAGAGGCCTAGCACGGAGATATCTGCTGAGGCGAGGCCAAGCACCGATACGGCTGCTGAAGCAAGGAATGAAGGGTATGTTGAACAAGATCAGGCATTTTTAGCCTCTTGTTTTTTTACTCCGATTCTGATGGAGAATCCGAGGATGTATATGATGCAAAATTTTTGAGAAAGATCCCAACCAGCACCAACGAGCTACTCCGAGTTCCGTTTAAAGGATTTCCAGGGCAGAGATTCAATTTACGAAGGATAGCTCAATGGTGTGCCCCTGTCTTCCTAGAGGAGAAGGTAAATTCTGACCTACTTTCCATGCTCTCAGAGATAGAGGAGTTTGTGTTGGCAGAAGTTGAAAGAGACATAGCCAACGTCTTCTATGCTGAGCTTGATGAGACAACACCGGAAGGCAAGTCATTGAGCGAGGAGCTGCTGAGATGGAAGAAATTTGATTATATGTGCACCAGCTCTGCTTCGAGGAAAGGATGCTGGTGATCACAACAAAAGGTTTGAATTTTTGGAGGCAAGAAGAAAAGTGGGCTAATGACTGGATAGACCAAGTGCCAGGGTCTAAGCAGTTTTCTGATAAACAAGTTATGGCAAAGCTGCAAGCAATCCGTGCTCACAGGCTGTTAAACACATCCACATCTTTGCCGAAGTCTACATTCGCTCCAGATGGGTACTCTGATGGCAGGATTGAGCTATCAAAGCGCCAAGCACGAGCAGCTGCTGAATATCATATGCGCCAAGCAGAATACGAAGCTATAAAGAAAGAAAGGCTAATGGCCAGGATGGCTGCCATAGCTGCTGAGCGTGAGGTCGCAGAATTGAGCGCTAAGGATAAAAGGCTTGTCCTGTTTCTGGAACTTGACATTCTTGACATAAACCAAGAGGCTCAAGCAGAGGAGGCTAAGGCTGTTGAGACTGATCAGATCATGGATGCAGCTAAGCAAATCATAGATGAGGAGGCTCGCTACTTGGATGCCCAAGATGAAATAGCTAAAGCCAAGAGCGTAGCCATGTTCCTAATTGCCAAAGAAACTCGCTACTCCGATACTCAAGGGGAGATTATCAAAGCCATGGAAGCAGCAGAGTGCTTAGTCGAAGAGGAACCAATCTACTTAGCTGCCTATGGTGATAAAGATGTTGTGATGGATGAAGCTACCATTGCTGAGAGTCGAGAACTTGTGATAGCTACAACTTCTTCATTCGAAGCTACTCCAGTAAGTTCTCACGACTTTCACGATTCACTCCTTCGTGAATTCTGCTATTCAATTTGCGGTGCAAAATGCCCTGTCCACCATAAATTAACGAGTGGCAGAGGAGGCGGCTGGAATAAGGAGAGAAGTTGAAGAAGTGAGGAGTGAAGTATCCGAGGTTCGAGCAGAAGTTGCTGAGGTTAAAGCAGATGTTTCTGAAGTAAAGACCAATGTTGATGTAATGAAAGATGAAGTTGCTGAATCCCAGCAGCAGATGGTGCAAACTGTGAATTCTTTTTCCTCCACCTTTTTGGCTGCTCTCAAAGAGGGGGAAGAAATGAGGCTTGCTGAATTAGAGCAGAGGAAAAAGGAAGAAGAAGCACTTGATGCGGCTGCTGAAGAGCGCACACTTGCTCTGGACGAGCTTAAGAAGAAAGAGATGGAGCTTAAGATCAAAATGCTGGAAATGGAAAATGAGAAGGTTGCTAAACAGCTGGAAAGAGAAGTCAAGGAGTGTGAAGCTAGCAAG
Source organism: Plectranthus barbatus (assembly GCA_026898455.1). Classification (NCBI taxonomy): domain Eukaryota; kingdom Viridiplantae; phylum Streptophyta; class Magnoliopsida; order Lamiales; family Lamiaceae; genus Plectranthus; species Plectranthus barbatus. The sequence continues at coordinate 62,847 of JAPKLW010002662.1, read as the reverse complement.
GCCTATCTCGAGAAGTTCATGCAGCTGACAATGAACAAATTTGATGAATATGACAAAGGGAAGAAGCCTGCTCCGGATTCTGAAGCCTGAATTTCTTATCTTAGCAAACCTTCTGTAACATTTCTTTTTGATTTTTTCTAGTTTCATTGTACTTGTAATGATCACTCATATGAATGAAACTGGATCAGACTTAGACAATTTCTCATTGTCCACTTCTGATTTTTCGTGCGTGTCTTAGTTGATATACACTATCTGTGTATTCAACAAAAATGCATGTGGATGCTGAGTTTATTTGTCTTTGGATTGATTGTGAATGCTTGCTGATTTAATTGGGTGCTAGAATTCCTAGCATATTCCTTGCAGCATTTACTTATGTTTTTAATCGAGAAATATTTCCCAGCACTTGTTGAGGGGGAATTTTTAATCAATCATGCTAGAACTAAGTTGGTTAATTTTCTGAGGTAGATTGCTAGAACATTTGTAAACTCAGATATTTTTCCTTTTTAGATTCAGCTAGTGATAGTAAGCTTTTATCGCACCAAAAAGGGGGAAATTGTTGGGAATTATTAGCGAATTCCTCCCTAAGATCAAAACTGTAAAAGGTTTTGTTGAATCAAAGCCTTAGTAGATTGGTCGATCATTGCTGAATTCTAGCATAGTTAGCAACTCTTATGTAATGTCATGTTTAGGAAAAATATCGAGTTGTAATAGATTAGGAAGTGCTTGAGAAGATTGCTGAAGGATTCAACAAATGGAACGAAGAAAATCAATTCAAGCAACTTCGGAATGCTAGAAGAGTTCTCAGCAGATGGTAGCTGCTAGAGACATCAGCAGACGAGAATGACTGCTAGAGATGTTAGTGGTCAAATGCTAAGAAGATTGATTGCTAAGGCGTTAGCAATCATATGCTAAGGAAGAGACTGCTGGGAGTCTTACTCAGCAGTCATAAGCAAAGGGTAGCAGAATGCTAAAGGAGATAGCATTCGCTAGCATACAAGCAGATTGCTAAGTAATAGCAATCAGCAGTCAAGACCTAAATGCTGAAATACGCATCTGCTGAAGGAGTCAGCAGATCGGAGAGCAGATTGCTAGAAGAGCGTAGCAATCAAAAGGCTTAGCAGATCGTTCCAACATTCTTCGAGAATGCTAAGCAAAGAAGGTATCTAGCAACGATCGCTAATACTACCGTTCTGACAAAAGTACAAGCAAAGGAAAAAAGCTTTCCCGAAGTAGGTCGGAAAGTACTGTACAATGTTGGAAAGGACGGATAAAGTTGAACTGCTTTTGTCAGGGGGAATTTTATTAAAACCATTCCTGCTAGAACTAAGTTGGTTAAATTCTGAGATGGTCTGCTAGAGTTGAATACTTGTCAACTCAGATATTTTTTCTCTTCGATTCAGCAAGTGATAGTAAGCTTTGATCGCACCAAAAAGGGGGAAATTGTTGGGAATTATTCACAAATTCCTCCCTTTGATCAAAATTGTAAAAGGTTTTTTTGAATCAAAGCCTCAGTAGATTGGTTGATCATTGCTGAATTCTAGCATAGTCTAGCAACTCTTATGTAATATCCTGTTTAGGAAAAATATCGAGTTTTAATAGATTAGGAAGTGCTTGAGAAGATTGCTGAAGGATTCAGCAAATGGAATGAAGAAAATCAATTCAAGCAACTTCGGGATGCTAGAAGAGTTCTTAGCATATGGTAGCTGCTAGAGTAAAAGTAGACGAGAATGACTGCTAAAGATGATAGCGGACAAGTGCAAAGAAGATTGATTGCTAAGGCATTAGCAATCATATGCTGAAAGAAGAGATTGCTAGGAGTCTTACTCAGCAGTCAGAAGTAAAAGGTAGCAGAATGCTAAATGAGATAGCATTCGCTAGCATACAAGCAGATTGCTAAGTAATAGCAACCAGCAGTCAAGACTTAAGTGCTGAAATACGCATCTGCTGAAGGAGTCAGCAGATCGGAGAGCAGATTGCTAGAAGAGCATAGCAATCAAAAGGCTTAGCAAATCGTTCCCAGCATTCTCCGAGAATGCTAAGCAAGGATTATATCTAGCAACGATTGCTAATACTACCGTTCTGACAAAAGTACAAGCAAAGGAGAAAAGCTTTTCCGAAGTAGGTCGGAAAGTACTGTACGATGCCGGAAAGGACGGATAAAATCGAACTCCTTTTGGACGAAGAAGCCGTTGTGTCTAACGGGTTTGGAGATTCAAAGTTTGAATCTCCAGGTATAAAAGTCGAAGTGCAAAGAAGAGAGACGACTACTACTTAACCATTGCTTCATTACTCACGAACTAAGGAACCTCAACCACATCTGAAAAGGCATTTACTGTTAGATTCCTTTGACAAGCAAAAAGTGAGAAAGTATTCAGTTGAGAGCACGAGACTTGAAGCATTCAAAGCTCTCAACAACCATAATGTCCCCCACTTGAAGATCTGACACTACATTGAAGAGATTCCTTGACTTAGTTCAAGAATCCTCTCATTGGGATACCTTCTATCCTAGGAAGCATCCAACAGTCACATCTATGAAAAGAGATTGACTCCGACGGGCTATTGCCAAAACCAGACAAGTTCGGAGAGAACTATAAAACCTCCATTACAGCGAAGGACAAGTTTTACGAAGGTGCGCCCTTGACTTGGCTGGAGCTGCTGACTAGAAGATTGAAGCATCGGAGGATAGCTTTGTAGTGGCTAGGTCGAAGGTTCACTACCTGCTACAAGTGTTCGACGATTCCTTGTACTTCAAATATCTTTTTAGTGAATTCTTAGCGACACGGCTAAGGAGTGGACGTAGATCTTTAAGATCCAACAACTATAAATCTTGTGTGTTCTTTACTGCTTTATTATATACTGTTTGGGTGTTGTGATTTGAAACCTAGCAACGATAGTTGCTAGAGTATCAACCTGTAAGAAACCCTAACTTCTACCTTCAGCTAAACATTTTGACAAGAACTTAAGTGCAAGATAATCTTTAATCTTCTGCTGCATTCGTGTGTGAGTTGTTTGCTATTCACCACGACGACTCTGATCTGGGACTAACAACACCACCAGATATGCTCATCTTTAACTCATTCTTTTACATATTTTGAGTTTACAATATGCTACACTTTGCATCGTATTCTTGAGCCTATATTGACTTGAGCGTCCAAGAGCCGATGTCCCCTCACTTGCTTTGTTTGCTAATGCATGAATTTGCTAATAATGTTGAGGGTAGAGTACCAATCAATCACATCTTTACCGCTGATGTTAAAACTAGATTGCGTGAGATCAAAAGATCTTTTGTTTCGAATATAACCGAGCTTAAGGTGAAGGTGGGATGATTTTGGGAAGTGAGATGCGCTCTAATGTAGGTTATCCACTTCGAGTGAGTTTGAATCTTTTTGTAGAACAAGTTAAAGCATCAAGAGAGTCTAAATTTTTGTGGTCCTTGACCAGATTTATGATTTTTTTTTCCAAATGTAGGATCATATTTTTCATTTATTTCTTTCTCCATCGAAGCCTTTTAATTTTCTTCATTGCATTTCTCTTTTCTTTTTCCTTTGAAAAGTGGTTTACTCAAAGGTGAGTAACAAACACATGTCATTCTTATGGGATTCAAGAAAAAATGGAGGCTTAATCAAAGAAAGGGATTAACAGGGTTTTTTTTTAGGTTAAAATTATGAATGGAAAGGCTACGACTCAAATTTGGCTTCTAAGAAATTATGTTAAGGTAAGATAAGTATTTGACCATTTAGTAAGTTATTCTAAGTGCCTTTATCATTTCAAAACAGGCTAGCCTAACGATGTAGCTTCGACATTTATGTCATGGCAAGTTTTAGAAACAACCAATCCAGCAATGTTATCACTCAAGAAAGAAAGAAAAATCACAATGCATGCTTAAATAGGCTCAAAATATTCCTCACAAAAAGAAAGTTTAGTTTGATCTGTGTCTGGAATTATTATCCTCAAATTATTAGCAAAATAGTAGCAATCTATTTAGTGAATTTTGAGATTGTGCAAAGCAGCAACTGCAATAAGTACCCTAATGGATGTGATCACAGTCACATGTGAATATGTATCAAATAAATCATCTCCCTCTCTTTGTTTAAAGCCTTTTGCCACAAGGCGAGTATATTTATCGACTCTACCATTGGCTTTGTACTTCCTAATAAGGATCCACTTTATGTTGGGTTTTGTATACAGAAAGCATTTATTTCGATGAGTATAAATTCAACAGTATTTCCTATCTATTAAACAAACTTACATGTGAGTAACAACGGTATCCTCTTTTCTCACCGATAGGGATGATCATACTGCGTATTGTAGATCACAGAAGACAGTATGATCACTTGACCTAGAGAGATATAAATATTATCACAGTCGAGACAGCGTACGAGGATAAGTGTGTCGGTGTAGGCTGCATCATAGTCGGAAAGAAGTAATCTGTCTTGATTACTTAATATGTTGGTACGTGTGGTTGTGTATTGATTGGACAACAGTGAGATGTATTCTACTGTCTGACATCAGAGAATACAAGATATCGATCTTGATTGAGTCCAAACCCTAACGAAGGTTCAGGGGTATGCACGGGTTGACTGTTGCTTTGACTTGCCATGGTGGAGAGCCTGAGTAACGTGCTCGTATACCCACATCTTGGGTAACAACAGTTCATGTATTACAACCTGAGACTGGATTTAGGTTACCATATCTGAGTAATAGGATGAGGACATTCCCTGAGAAGCTCAATAACATTCATCGTGCTAAAGTCCTGTAGGTTGATTAAGTTCAAACACGAGTGATAAGGTTTTAGTGGTACTGCCTAGGGAATAAGATATTAATTAATTGTGGTAGCTTGTCAGAAGCTCCAATAAATTAATGAATGCCCAGCAACCTTAAATATGGGGATTCTCAAGTAAATGCAGCCCATGATGGGTTTTTTATATTGAAAGCATTTATTATAATGAGTATACGACGGTTTATTTCTCCTATCTATCAAACAATCTTACATGTATCCAACAATGGTATCCTTTTGTCTCACCGATAGGGACAATCATACGGTGTGTTGTAGATCGCCGAAGACAGTATGATCACTTGACCTAGTGAGACATAAACCTAATCACAGCCGACACAGCATATATGGATACGTCTGTCCGGATGGCTGCGGCATCGTCGGAATAACTAGCCTGTCTTGGTTACTTGACATGCTGGTACGCAGGGGTGGCGTATTGATGGACCGCAGTGAGATGTATTCGTCTGTCTGACATCAGCAAATACAAGATCTCGATATTAATTGAGTCTAAACCCTAACGAAGGTTCAGGGGTCTACACGGGTTGCCTGTTGCTTTGAATTGCCATGGTGGAGAGCCTGAGTAACGTGCTAGTATATTTGCATCTTGGGTAACAGCAGTTCGTGTAGTACCGCATGAGACTGGGTTTAGGTAACCATATTCGAGTAATAGGATGGGGACATTCCCTGAGGAGCTCAATGACATTCATCGTGCCAAAGTCCTGCAGGCTGATTAAGTTTAGGCACGAGTGATAAGGTTTGAGTGGTACTACTCAGGAATAATAAGATATTAATTAATTGTAGTAAGAGCTTGTCAGAAGCTCCGATTAAATAATGAATGTCCGGTAACCTTAAATATGGGGATTCTCAATTAATGCAGCCCGTTCTCATAACGCGGTATTAAAGGGGTAGGTCAGTATTAATTCTGTGGTGAAAAAGAATTAATATTAATTAATTAATTGTGTCCTGGGTTGTGGACATGGGAATTAATTAATTAAAGGCCCACTTTATGATTTGAATTAGGTCCCAGGAGTGGCCTATATAAACATGCTGAAAAAAAGGCCCAGTAGCCCATTAGGGATAATACCCTGGGTCTATAAATAGACCACCCTCTCTTGGAAACCCTAGCCACTTAATATCATTCAAATTAGTTTGAAATCCTAGGGAGAGAGAGAGAGAGGGCGGCGCCTGTAGTGGGGAGGAGAAGGATTTTTCAGCTCCGGCCTACAACTCAGATCTGTGGAATCCTCACCAGTAGCAGATCTGAAGAGCATTGGGACACAACCCTGAAGATCTAATCTGGAGAACAAATTTCTTTCTTCTTCTCTTTTGTTTCGATTTTATCTAAGAAATTAGATTTCTAATTTCTGTTTCCGCAGATTGAATTGAATCGCATGGTTGAATTGAAAGTTGGATATTCAAACGCGAAAGATTGGATCAGACTCTACGGAATTATGGTAATATCTCAATCCACAATTCTAAGAATTAAATTCATAGGAGCATGCTAGGTTTTATTGTGAATTTTTATTGTGTACAATATCCATAAATCGATCCGGTTCAGTTGGATTTTGTGATTCGGTTCACTAGAAATCCCTACAATTGGTATCAGAGTCAGGTTTTTGATTTATGGCTCTATTGTGCACAATTAAATTCAAATATGCATGTATGAATTTTATTTTGTATTGTGGATGGTTTTTGTTCCTCGTGGCAACCCGTATGATTCAGCCCGCGGTTGTTTATCCGTGTAGGGCTGAATTATTTTTATAAAATCACGAGAAAATCCGTGATTAGTAGAGATTTGAAAAATTGTAATAGAATAGATTATTCTGTAATTTTGTAATTTCAAATATGTAATTGGACTGGTCGAGGATGAAGAACGAAGACGGAGCTGATGACGACGGTGGCGGGCGCGGGTAGACACCAGCAACGGCGCGGGCAGCGCTGCCGCGAGCGTGCGGTGGTGCATACGGAAACACGCTGCGCACGTGCGTGCGGGCGGTCGGCGGCGGCGCCGGCGGTGGCTGTCGTCATTGGCGGCTGCTGTCCCTGCGGCGGTGGCTCGTGTTTTGGTGGTTCGTACAATCCTGTGTAAACCTTAGGGTTTGCATTAGGGTTAGGGCAAATCATCAGATCACAAAGGCCTAAATCCCAAAAGATTTGGTGGTTGAAGATTTGGAGGCCCTAGAAGATTTGGATTTATCCAAATAGATTCAAAATTCAAATTGTAATAGATAGGATTTATTTTTCCTATTTTGTGGGGCCACGAGGAATTTTTGTTTGCCTTAATTGTCCTCGTATGATATGTGATTTATTTATGTGCGCAATTAAGCATGTGTAGATAATAGGAAAAATATGATTTATCGCTTTTATTATTTACAGCTTTCCAAGCATGCTTATGTGATTAATTTCTTTTGTTGGATTATATTTTGGGAATTTTTGGGCTTGTTTAATTACATGCAAAAATTTGGAAAATATAATAACAAAGAAATTATGTGTGCGCATATAAGAAACCTTTTAAAAGAAAAATACTAAACTGATTTTTTAATTAAAATCAATAGATCTCCACAAAGCGGTCCGAGGCTGTAAGTGTATCTCTCGTTCTAGTAAACGTCTACGAGTGTAGCTTGCTAGTTCTTAGAGGTGCATGGGTACGGTTGTTGGGATTTCTAGACAAACAATTTAAATCATGTGAATAGTGGGAGGGTTTTGCGTAAACGTCTACGAGTGTAGCTTGCGTAGATCTCTTTCACAAGTATTCTAGGATTGATTAAAATTATAGATAACAAAAGCTTTAAGGGTTGTGCGGTATGGTTACGTGCCATGCTAAACTGTCTCTTTTGGCCGGAGTTAAATTTGTGGTTAATGGCTTAGAAGCATCTTAGAATATAATGCAAGAATTGCATCCCTGTTCTTGAGAGATGGCTTGGTCTAAGGTTTTCACTAATTATTAATTTCTAGTGTCAAAAGCTTCCTGACATGGTAGTGAAATTAAATGGATTGGGGCTTAAAACCCGCAGTTCTAGTTGAGGGTGACATCTTAAATGTCTACGAGTGTAGCTTGCGGTGGGAACTCTTGGACAATTAGTGGAAAACATTTGTATTTGATTTATTAAAAGGTTTTCAATGCATTTATTTTCGAAGTTCTACATGTATGTTCTTATTTAAGATTCTTTATTGTTTTAGATATGTCTATGTCTAATGTCATCAATATTCTCGCACAAAATACTTTAACTGGTCCAAACTTCCTGGAATGGAAACGCAATCTCGAATACCTCCTGATTGCAAAAGAACATATGTTCGTTCTGCAAGTACTTCGTCCCGAAGTGCCAACTGCTGAATCCAGTCAAATGGATATATACTTTATAACAAGTGGAAGAAATCGAATAATGTAGTCAAGTGCTACATGATGACCACTAAGTCGAAAGTCTTACAGCAGCAGCATCAGCACCATAGGGATGCCTATGACATCATGACGAGTTTGGAGGCGACCTATGGGGAAACTGATAGAGCCGTCAGATTCAATCTCATGAGGGAAATTGTGAGTAAGAAGATGACTGATGGCACCTCAGTGAGAGAGCACGTAGTTACCATGACTCACCTCATGGATGAACTAACTGTGCATGGTGGAGGTATCGACGCTGAGGCTAAAGTCGATATCATACTGAGCTCTCTACCCAAGTCCTTTGAGAGTTTTAGACTGAATTTTGTCATGAACAAGAAAGAGTATACTCTCAATGAGTTGCTCAATGACTTGATGGCCGCAGAATCAGTCATGAACCCTCAGAAGGTTACCTTGGCTACTTCTGGTAATATCTCTGTTGTACCGAAAGGTATGAAGCAGAAGAAAAGGATTAAGAAGTGGGCCAAAAAGGCACCTATAAAGGATGGTGGGGCTGGGAAAAAGCCTAAAGTGGCGACTGATAGGGACAGGTGCTTCAGGTGTGGTAAGAAAGGACATTGGAGGAAAGATTGTCAAGCCAACAAAGCTAGACAAGGTATGCCATTTTGCATGTATAACTGCAAGCATGATTAGAGTCTGTAGTTGCTCTTCCAGAGCTGTAAGCGCTGACTTGTTGATCATGTTGTTGTACTTTGCTGGGTACCTTGCCGACAAGGCTGGTGAGTGATGGCAAGAACATACCAAACTGGATGAAGGCAACGTTTTATGACGGAGCTTCATGGAATTTTCTTTTCTTTATGTTTTGATGGACTAAGTACGTTTAAGAGTTTGTTTGTGGGCCGTGGTTTATCGACATGACAAATTTTATCAACTTTCTATGGATGTTTGTTATTTTTGATTTCAATCATTAACGATAACAATGTCATTCATTGTGTAATGTTGATTTATACTCTTTATGTTACTTCGATAAAATATGTCCTTTATATTGCAAGTAATTCATCCGTAATTGATAATCCTAGAAAGCGAAAGCTTACTTCTTCTGATGAGGATCTTACACATCCCTGGCACTTGAGACTGGGTCACATCAGCTTGAAGCGGATTCAAAGACTTGCAGATGACGGTACATTGGACTTAGTCCGGGCTGTACCTTATCAAGTCTGCGAATCCTGCATCGAGGGCAAGATGTCAACTAGGCTTTTCAAGGCTAGTCAGTCTCGAGCAGAGGAAGTGTTGGAATTGATCCATTCTTACTTATGTGGACCGATGTCCATGCAGGCTCGTGGAGGGTATGAGTACTTCGTCACTTTAATTGACGATTACTCAAGGTACGGATATGTTTACCTGCTTCGCTACAAGTCTGAATGCTTTAAGAAATTTAAAGAGTTCAAGGCTTAGGTAGAAAAGAAGGTCGGGAAAACTATCAAGTCACTCCGATCTGACCGTGGTGGCGAATACCTCGGTAACGAGTTCCTGCAGTATCATCCCAGTGGACTGCACCGAGTACTCCCCAGCAAAACGGTGTAGCTGAAAGAAGAAATATGACTCTTCTAGAGATGGTTAGATCAATGATGAGTTATGCAAACTAACCAATTTCGTTTTGGGGCTACGCATTGCAAACAGCAGCTTACGTGCTAAATGTGGTGCCTTCTAAATCAGTTCCTGAGACACCTTCTGAGCTCTTCCTTGGTCGCAAACCGAGTTTGTGCAAGTTTAGAGTATGGGGCTGTCCGGCACATGTACTGTCCAAGGAACCTGATAAGTTAGAAAGCAGGTCAAAGGTAATTCTGTTCATAGGGTATCCCAGGCAAATGAAAGGTGGTTACTTTTACTGTCCTGAGAGTCAGAAAGTCGTTGTTAGCACCAACGCTAGATTCTTGGAGGACGAGTATGTGAGTAATCACAAGTCAAGGAGTGATATCGTTTTTCAAGAAATTGAAAACGAGAATGCGATTCCAAGGGAAGGGGAACGTGTAGATGTGGGTGCACCTGTGAGAGGTTCATCACCACAGACACATTCTTCAGTGCAAGGTGCAGAACCACAAGTTACTGTACCTACTACTGACACAGCACCGATGCCTCGTCGTAGTGGGAGAGTTATTTTCCAGTCGAAAAGGTACATGTTTGTGGGTGAGTCTTCGGACTTCAGCCCGAAAGACGGACATGAGGACTCTGACCCACTGACTTACGAAGAGGCAGTGCAGGACAAGGATGTTGAAAAATGGCGTGTCGCCATGGATTCCGAAATTGAATCCATAACTGCTATGGATGTATACCAGAAAACTGATTTATCGGATGGCTTTAGGGCCATAGGGTGCAAATGGGTATACAAGAGAAAGAAAGGAGCGGATGGAAAGATCAAGACTTTTAAAGCCAGGCTGGTGGCAAAGGGTTAAAGTCAGAAAGAGGGCATTGACTATGACGAAACCTTTTCACCCGTAGCCATGCTAAAATCCATCCGGATACTCCTTCCCATAGCTGCGCATATGGACCTCGAGATATGGCAGATAGATGTCAAAACCGCTTTTCTAAACGGTTACCTTGAAGAAGGTAGGGACATCTATATGCAGCAACCCGAGGGTTACATACGCAAGGGCGAAGAACATCTTGTCTGGAAGCTTAGGATGTCCTTGTATGTGTTGGGATTGTATACTGAAAGCATATATGATTAAGTGTTTTGTACA
>JAPKLW010002662.1:21223-46995 GCA_026898455.1 Plectranthus barbatus | reverse complement strand
TGACCGCACTTTGATTTACCATGGTGGCGAGTCTTACATGTACTCTTATACCCGTATTTTGGGTGTTGGCAATTTGTGTGTGGCCTGCTTAGTCTAGACGTTAAGGTAAGCATATCCGTTTCAGGATGGTGACATTCCCTGAGGAGCTCACAAGGTTCATTATGCTAAACCCTGCAGGTTGAATTATTTAATTCATGCATAAGTGAAAAGGGGTGAGTGGCATTACTCAGGAAATAAGAGATTAATTAATTGTAGTTGATTGTCATAAGCCAAATTAATTAATGAATGTCTAAAACCTTAAATATGTGGATCATGTTAGTTTGGTGCAACCCGTTCCTAATAACGTGGTAATAAAGGGGAGAGTCAGCATTGTTACCGTGGTGAAGGTTAAAACAATGTTTTATTAATTAATTATGTTCTGGGTTGAACAAGGAAGGATTAATTAATAAAGAGGGCCCACTTTATTATTTGCATCTGATCCCTGGTCTGGCCCATTAATTGCTCACAGCCCATTAGGGTTAGGGTTTCTCAAAACCCTAACACTATATAAAGCCTTCTCTCCATCAGATCAAGTCAGACTTTTCAGCATAATCAGTAAATTGAGAGAGAGAGGGCGGCGGCTATCTGTAGGGAGAAGTTGATCGAATTCTCCAGATCTCAGATCCAACTTGGTAGACAATCCTCACCAGATTTCCAAGGAGCAAGGGAACAGATCAGAAGATCAGATCTGTAGGAACAACCGCCCACGCCGGCGTCCAAGATCCAGATCCAGATCTATTTCATCGTTGTTATTCTCCGATCTAGATCTGTAGATCAAACGGTGAAATCAGGTATTCTCTAGATCCATCCTATGCAATTAATTTTGTAGGAGCATGCATAGGATCGCATGATTTATTTAATTAAAATTTATTCCTGCTATCCTAAGAACGACCCTTGGCAAGAAATTCATAGTGGCAACTCGTGTTGTCCATCGTAGACTCAAACCCTACAATTGGTATCAGAGCCAGGTTCATATTCTTAGGCTCTATCTTGGATAAATTGAAATTAAATGAATATGTATGTTCATGGATGGATTTAAATTGTCGTGGATGTTTTTGTTCTCGTGGCCTTCTTGTTTTTGGATCTATTTTTCAACATGAGAAAATCCGTGGTTTGATTTAATAGGGAAAATCATGTAATAGATCTAGATCTATTTTTTGTATATTCTATTTTTTTTTAAATCTGTAAAATTGAAGAAACTGAGATCCGGAAGAAGAGACGAAGAACATTCATCAGATCCGGCAACAGATCAGATTTAGCCCAGCAGCAGATCTCAGCCGCCGCCGGCAGCGACCTCAGGCGGCGGCGGCGGCGAGCAGCGCGACGGGTGGCGGCAGCAGGGTTCTTCCCTGCGGCTGGGCCGCACCCCAAGCTTCAGGCTGCTGCGCGCACATCGTCCGGCCGGCGGGTGGCGGCGGCGGGGCTCCTCCCCGCTGCTGGGCCGCGCCCACCCATCTCTCTCTCTTCCCTTCGCGTTTCGCTCCAGCGACCAGGGACATGGGTCGGGGAGAAGCTAACGACGGTGGTTGGTGGTTCGTAGAGGAACAGACCGCGCGCCTCCTGCACGGCGGTGGCTACAGCGGTCGCGCGCTGCTGCGACAGGCGCTGTTGGTTCCTCGCGAGGGCACCGGCCTGCTGCTGCAACCGACAGTGGTGGTTGCGCACGGTGATGAGCGAGCGCAGCGGGTCTGCATGCGGCAGGAACGAGCAGGCAGACGGTGGTGGTGCGGTGAGCGCGGCTGGCCCGCGAACGGCTGCTGGCGGTGGGGCTGAACGCGAGCACGCGTTTTAGACGCCACTGCAGCTACTCGCCGGCGGTTGTGGCAGCGCCGGGACGTGGCCTGGTGGCGGGCGAGGCCGGCACGGTGGCTGGGCTACAGACGCGACCGCGGGCGACAGCCGTTGTGCTGCTGCTGAACTCCGGCGGTGGCTGGAAAGGCGGCGGCGGCAGGCTGCTGGTGGGTGGCGGCTAGGGTTTTTCCAAACCCTAGGGTTTCCAAACCCGGGCCAGAAATCGGGCTCCTCAGCCCGGAGGCGGCCCGCTGTCATGAGATTAGGGTTTGGCACTTGTTTTGGGCCAGAAACCCTAATTGAAGCCCAATTGCTGTTTATGCAAGTCCAGATCAGATTTCAAGTCCAACGGAGGCCCAGTTTGAAGATCTGTATTGCAAATAAATTCTGTAATAGTTAGATTTAATTTATTTCAGTTGTAATCGCATCTGAGGGGCCACGAGAATTTATATGTTTATTTATTTATTCTCGTAATGATGTGATTTATTATTTGCGCACTAGTAAATAATAGGAAGCATGATTATTTGCTTTAATTATTTACTGTTATAAGCATGTTGCAATTTAATTTTTGAGCATAACTTATGTGATTTATTTTATGTTTTAAATTGTGTCTATAAATTCCGGGATCATATTAATTTATGATGGAATTTTGGGTGTGACATAATTTATGGCAACATAAAATAATGTGTGCGCATGAAACCTTTAGAATTAAAAACACTAAGCTGGATTTTGGTTCTTTTCTAACCAAAATCATTAGACCTCCACAAATACGACCTCTCATTGGTAGTGGGGCATCTCGAAGCGTAAACGTCTACTTGGGCAGCTTGCGTTAGAGGTCCCTCACCAGTTCCAATGCGATGAGGTTTCCAAATAAAACACTTATTTTAAGATGCGAAGTGGGAGCCTCTGAGCAAACGTCTGCTGGGGCAGCTTGCATTGAGACAACTTTCACTGGTCTCTAAGATTAATCTAAGTGGGATAACAAAGGATGTTAAGGGCAGGACGCATGGGTCTAGTACGTATGTCGAATCGCCTTCTTAATATCCGGAGTTAGGCTTGTGGTTACTTTGGCTTGGATGTTGCCTGGAGTATAACTCTTTTGAGAGGTCCCTGCTCCGGATAGGTGAACATGGTCTTGAGATCTCCAAAATTAATTTCTTTTGCTTAAGATACCTGGCATGTTAAGAAATTAAAGGATCATTTTGGTCTGGTTGAGCGTTTGCTGTAAACGTCTGCTGGGGCAGCTTGCAGTGAATTAGCTTGGGCAATTGGAGGGAACAAATTGCATTGTTTTATCTAAAGGTTCTATGCATATTTGTTTCAATTGTTCGTAGTATTGTTTTCAGATATGTCTATTATTGCATCGCTCATTAATTCAATCGTACACAATTCCTTGACTGGTCCAAATTTTCCTGGATGGAAAAGTGACATTGTCAAGCTCTTGGATTCGTTTGGACATTTGTTTGTTCTGCAAACTCCCTGTCCGAGTTCGCCGACCGATACATCTTCCGATGAGGAGCGTGCACAGTATCACATGTGGATGTGGTCAAATGGCATGGCCAGACAGTATGTCTTGGCTGGTATGTCAGATGCACTGCGTCCTCGTTATAGTGATGTATGTCTTGTGCGTGACGTTATGCGACGTCTGGACGTAGCATATGGCGGACTCAATGGACATGCTAGATCCAGTCTTATCAAGCGTATTGTAAGACAGAAAATGGGTCAGAGTTGTTCGGTACGTGAATATGTGGAATCACTCAGCTCATACATGAGTACACATTAATGGGTGGTCAAATTGACAATGATGTCAGAATTGACTTGATACTCAACACGTTACCGAAGTCATTTGATGACTTCAGAATTTCTGTTAAGAAAAACAAGAGTGAGTACACTGTTCACAGTCTGCTCAAGGATCTTGTATCAACAGAAGCTTCTTCAGTCTTTTCTGTGAGTCACTCTGATTTGCTTCCGAGTCGAAATAGTGATGCCAAAGAAAAGAGGAATGAAGGAAGCAGTGGGAGCAGTCTTGCTTTATCAGTTCATTCCACATCTCTTGCTAAAAGTTCTTCTAGATCGCGTCATAATGACATGAAGAAGAAGAACAGTAAAGGAGAGAACAAAGGAAAGAAAGATAAACAAGAAGGACAAATGTTTCAAGTGTGGCAAGAAGGGTCACTGGAAAGTAAATTGTCCAAGTTTGATAACTAAGGGACAATGTATGTCATCTTTTGCATTGCTTGTTGAAACATGGTTAGTGTCGGTTTTCTACTCCTTAGTGGGTAGTGGTAACTGAGGTCACTAATCATGTTTGCTACACTTTGCAGGGAATCAAGCTTAAGGCTTGAAGATGGCGGGATTACCATCTCCAAGATTGATGCTGGAAGTTGCTACTTCAGCTGATGGAGATTTTACTTTGAGTTTATGTTAAAAACTTTGTTTTAATTCAAGTTTCTGAAGAGATGTTGTTTTGGTTTTGATAAGCATATCTTTTTTTTGATCTATTGTAATGGATTATCAGTTATTCGATAGAGTTTGTCTATCATGAATGAATAACAGTGTTTTCTATTATAGATGATTATCTCTTCATTACTTGATTACATAAACTGTCAGTGTACTAAGGTATAATTTAAAGAATCTCTATAGAGATAGGTTACATCAGTCTAAGTAGTTTTAAGTAATTAATGGAATTATGGATTCAATCCAGGTATTCCTAAGAATGGTACTTATGACAACTACTTAGAGGTATAAGATGGTAACCAGGCCTTTTAATAGACGAATTGTATCCCTATAGGTTATTTCGTGTTTGCTCTGGTTTGCTGGTTTGAGTCTACTTCCGCAGTTGCCTTAACAGGCATTGATACTGTAATCATTTAAGATTTGGATATGTTCATCTAGTTCACTACAAGTCTTAGTCTCTTGCTTTAATCAAGAGCGTTCAAGACTAAGGTAGAGAATAAGTTGAACAAGACCGTAAAAACATTATGGTTCATTCATAATGGTGTATCTTAAGTGATGGGTCTTACAGTATCTAGCAGAGCAAAGGGATTGCATCCCAGTTAACTACACCTATTATTCCTTGATTGGGATAGTGTAGGTAAAACGAAATAAGATTCTTTAAAAAGTTTATAAGTTATGCCAGCTTTGCCAAATTTTCGTTTTTGGGAAGAGCGCCAAAAGCAGTTGTATGTTTGCTTAAGCTAGTGTCTTCTAAATCAGTTCTAAATACCCTAGCAGACCTTGACTCTGTCAAAAGGGCAATGATGGGTAATTCGGCTGTTAAGCTAATATAGGAAACTGATTGGTTAGAAGAAAAGTTTAAGCTAGTACTGTTTTGTGGGCTATTCCAAGTAAACGAAAAAGATGGTGGTTTTATGTATCCTAGTTACAAGCAAGTTGTATAGGATGAAACCATGAATCCAAATGTGAGATTGTTTTCTAACCTTTTAGAAAAGACAATTCAAATCCATCAGGAAATACCCCGTGGCATATTGAGCATACCTTGGAAGGTATGGTACCAATTGCGCGGTCACCTGTGTAAGATGGTAAACCACAAATTAATGCACCATTAACTGACAACATAAAAGGAGCAACGTTGCAGTGGGAGGTTGCCTTAACAGGCTTAATGGTACTGGTTCGTGGAAACAGTTTTTGGACTTGTTCCCAGCTTAACGAACAACTTTGTGCTTATCCCTTAAAGCGCAACGAAGCTATTAAGACAAACGATGCAGTTTAATGATGTCAAGTCATGGATTCAGAAATGAGTCAGTAAAGGTTATGGTTGTGTATCAGGATCAGTGATTGCCAGATAGCTTACCAGCTATAGGAAACTGATTGATATACAAGTAAAATGATTGAATGGTAACCTAGTATATTCGATGTCTAGGTTAGTGAGCAAAGGTATGTTTCACAACAAGACCTTCTCACTGGTTGCAACTATTAAACCCATTCGAATTCTTTTAACCATAACATCGCATATGTATCTAAATATCTGGAAGATAGATGAAGTCATTCGTATTTTATATACGGGTACCTTGATAAAAGGTGACGACATCTGTATGCGACAACCAGATAAGTTATGTGCAGCATCATGTCTCGAAGCCAAGGTAGTTCAGGTATGAACTTAAACGAGCTTCAAGGTCATGTAACAGACACTTCGATATTGTCTATCGAGAATGAGAGTTACATGTACCAGTTATGTGTTAGCGGAAGCGTGGTTTTCCTTGCACATTATGCAGATAGTATTTTCACATTCGGAAACGGTGTGGGGATATCGTCAGGCATAAAGGATGGTTATCCGAACAGTTTCAGAAGTAGGACTTATGACTGTGGTGAGTCGTTCATAGCAAGAAAGATTGTTGTCTTTCTATAGTGCACATGAACGAGCTCAGATATCTGCAATGCGATAAGCATGTTAGACAGATATCAATTTAACTCAGGATAGGCATATCGGTTTACAAGTGTGCTATGTGAGTTGAATGGCATCGGATATCCAGGAGGATCACAAGGAAAGGATATCGACCTCTAACTCTGTGTTGGCCTTGGAGGAGGAGTTATAGGAATCTAACACAGAAGGGTGTTGGGGATTCCGGCATGAAGGCTGAATTTTTTGTCAGCTTCATTAGCTTCGCAAGAAGCAGTATAACTCCGATGCCATCCTCTAGAGGTGTGTGTTCTGAGTTTGCCTAATTAGATCACAAGGAATTGTGATTATATTGGTGCAATGACAAACTCAAAGGAACCCAAGACTCACAAGGTGGTGAAACACATAGGATGTGTGGAATCACATCATACGAGAAATTGTGACAAGAGGTGACGTGAATGCAGTGGGAGCGATTGACAGTATAGACACACTTAATACTTTGGTAAAGCAATGGTATTATGCTTTAAGTATAAGTGGGAGATTGTTGGGATTGTATACTGAAAGCATATATGATTAAGTGTTTTGTACACTGGTCTTCATATATGTTGCCGCAACAATACTCGCTGTATGATAGAACAAACATACAACGAATCATAATATCCTATTATCTCGCCTATAGGGATGATCATATGGTGTGTAGGAGATCACAGAGGATCATATGAATCGGTTGACCTAGCGAGATATAAACAGTATCACAGCTGAGACGGTCCCTGGATAGGCTGTCGGTCTAAGCTGCGGCACATCGGTTCATAAGTGGGCTTATCCTAGCTACTTGATGTGTCGGTACATAGTTATGTATTGATGGGATCAACAGTGGGATGTGCCATTCTCATTGACATATGAATGAGCCAGATCCCTAACATACTTCCTATGATCTTAAACCTAACTGAAGGATAAGGGGCACACACAGATTGACCGCACTTTGATTTACCATGGTGGCGAGTCTTACATGTACTCTTATACCCGTATTTTGGGTGTTGGAAATTTGTGTGTGGCCTGCTTAGTCTGGACGTTTAGGTAAGCATATCCGTTTCAGGATGGTGACATTCCCTGAGGAGCTCACAAGGTTCATTATGCTAAACCCTGCAGGTTGAATTATTTAATTCATGCATAAGTGAAAAGGGGTGAGTGGCATTACTCAGGAAATAAGAGATTAATTAATTGTAGTTGATTGTCATAAGCCAAATTAATTAATGAATGTCTAAAACCTTAAATATGTGGATCATGTTAGTTTGGTGCAACCCGTTCCTAATAACGTGGTAATAAAGGGGAGAGTCAGCATTGTTACCGTGGTGAAGGTTAAAACAATGTTTTATTAATTAATTATGTTCTGGGTTGAACAAGGAAGGATTAATTAATAAAGAGGGCCCACTTTATTATTTGCATCTGATCCCTGGTCTGGCCCATTAATTGCTCACAGCCCATTAGGGTTAGGGTTTCTCAAAACCCTAACACTATATAAAGCCTTCTCTCCATCAGATCAAGTCAGACTTTTCAGCATAATCAGTAAATTGAGAGAGAGAGGGCGGCGGCTATCTGTAGGGAGAAGTTGATCGAATTCTCCAGATCTCAGATCCAACTTGGTAGACAATCCTCACCAGATTTCCAAGGAGCAAGGGAACAGATCAGAAGATCAGATCTGTAGGAACAACCGCCCACGCCGGCGTCCAAGATCCAGATCCAGATCTATTTCATCGTTGTTATTCTCCGATCTAGATCTGTAGATCAAACGGTGAAATCAGGTATTCTCTAGATCCATCCTATGCAATTAATTTTGTAGGAGCATGCATAGGATCACATGGTTTATTTAATTAAAATTTATTCCTGGTATCCTAAGAACGACCCTTGGCAAGAAATTCATAGTGGCAACTCGTGTTGTCCATCGTAGACTCAAACCCTACAGTATGGACTTTAGCAAGCTTCGAGGTCGTGGAACTTACGTTTCAACGATGTGATTAAATCTTATGGATTTGCACAGTTGGAAAACGAAAGTTGTGTTTACCGACTTTGTATTAGTGGGAGCGTGGTTTTCCTTGCACTTTACGTTGATGACATACTCCTATTTGGAAACAACGAGGGAGTGATGTTGGAAATCAAGGCTTGGTTATCCGAACAGTTCCAAATGAAGAATTTGGGAGAAGCTGGCTACATTCTTGGGATTAAGGTCTTACGAGATCGTAAGAGAAGAATGTTGAGCTTATCCCAGGCATCCTATGTGGATACTGTGATAGCCCGGTTCAGCATGCAACTCGCCAAGAAAGGTTTGCTACCTTTCAGACATGGCGTTCATCTTTCCAGTGGGCAGTGTCCTCACACACAGCGGGAGAAAGATGAAATGAGTCTTGTACCATACGCTTCAGCGGTGGGTAGCCTCATGTACGCGATGTTGTGTACCAGGCCCGATATCTATTATGCCTTTGGCATGGTAGCAAGATATCAGTCTAACCCTGGACAGGCGCATTGGACTGCGGTAAAGCACATCCTCAAGTATTTGAAGAGAACTAGAAATTACTGCCTAGTTTATCAAAGTGAGGATTTATGCCCTGTGGGTTATACGGACTCGGATTTCCAAGGGGATCAGGATGATAAGAAATCAACATCAGGATATGTGTTTACCCTGGGAAGTGGAGATGTATCTTGGAGGAGCTCAAAGCAGAAATGCATTGCTGACTCCACCATGGAGGCGAAATATGTCGCATCCTCCGACGCTTCGAAAGAGGGGGTATGGCTCATGATCTACCTTTTAGAGTCAGGCGTGATTCCGAGTTTGCCTAGGAGCATCACAATTTATTGTGATAACTCTGGTGCAGTGGCAAACTCAAAGGAACTGCGGTCTCACAGGGCAAGCAAACACATAGAGAGAAAGTACCAGATCATACTAGAAATCATATCGAGAGGTGATGTGCTGATCAAGAAGATTGACACTAAGGACAACCTTGCTGATCCATTCACAAAGTGATTGCCGCAGAAAGTTTACGAAAGACATATTCGTGAGCTGGGTCTGAGGTGGATGCCGACCACTGACAGTGGTTAAAGAGATAGCAGGCTAGATAGACGGATTGTATACTCTGTAATAGCTTAGTTATGCTTTGAGTATAAGTGGAAGATTGATGGGTTTTGTATACTGAAAGCATTTATTATAATGAGTATACGACGGTTTATTTCTCCAATCTGTCAAACAATCTTACATGTATGTAACAATGGTATCCTCTTGTCTCAC
The DNA here is from genome assembly GCA_026898455.1 of Plectranthus barbatus. Taxonomy (NCBI): domain Eukaryota; kingdom Viridiplantae; phylum Streptophyta; class Magnoliopsida; order Lamiales; family Lamiaceae; genus Plectranthus; species Plectranthus barbatus. The sequence goes on along the minus strand of JAPKLW010002662.1, from coordinate 37,525 downwards.
CGATAGGGACGATCATACGGCGTGTTGTAGATCGCAGAATACAGTATGATCACTTGACCTAGTGAGACATAAACCTAATCACGGCCGAGACAGCGTATGAGGATACGTCTGTCCGGATGGCTGCGGCATCGTCAGAATAAGTAGCCTATCTTGGTTACTTGACATGCTGGTACGCAGGGGTGGCGTATTGATGGACCGCAGTGAGATGTATTCGTCTGTCTGACATCAGCAAATACAAGATCTCGATATTGATTGAGTCCAAACCCTAACCAAGGTTCAGGGGTTTGCACGGGTTGCCTGTTGCTTTGAATTGCCATGGTGGAGAGCCTGAGTAACGTGCTCGTATATCTACATCTTGGGTAATAGCAGTTCGTGTAGTGCCGCCTGAAACTGGGTTTAGGTAACCATATCTGAGTAATAGGATGGGGACATTCCCTGTGGAGTTCAATGACATTCATCGTGCCAAAGTCTTGCAAGCTGATTAAGTTCAGTCTCGAGTGATAAGATTTGAGTAGTACTACTCAGGAATAATAAGTTATTAATTAATTGTAGTTAGAGCTTGTCAGAAGCTCCGATTAATTAATGAATGTCCGGTAACCTTAAATATGGGGATTCTCAATTAATGCAGCACGTTCTCATAACGTGGTAATAAAGGGGTAGGTCAGTATTAATTCTGTGGTGAAAAAGAATTAATATTAATTAATTAATTATATCCTGGGTTGTGGACATGGGAATTAATTAATTAAAGGCCCACTTTATTATTTGCATTATGTCCCAGGACTGGCCTAAATAAACATGCTGAAAAAAGGCCTAGTAGCCCATTAGGGATAAAACCCTGGGTCTATAAATAGACCACTCTCTCTTGGAAACCATACCCACTTAATATCATTCAAATCAGTTTGAAACCCTAGGGAGAGAGAGAGAGAGGGCGGCGCCTGTAGAGGAGAAGGATTTTTCTGCTTCGGCCTACAACACAGATCTGTGGAATCCTCACCAGTAGCAGATCTGAACAGCATTGGGACACAGCCCTGGAGAACAGATTTCTTTCTTCTTCTCTTTTGTTTTTATTTTATCTAAGAAATTAGATTTCTAATTTCTGTTTCCGCAGATTGAATCAAATCGCGTAGTTGAATTGAAAGTTGGATATTCAAACGCGAAAGATCGGATCAGACTTTATGGAATTACGGTAATCTCTCATTCCACAATTCTAAGGATTAAATTCATAGGAGCATGCTAGGTTTTATTGTGAATTTTTATTGTGTACAATATCCATAAATCGATCCGGTTCAGTTGGATTTTGTGATTCGGTTCACTAGAAATCCCTACAGCCCATTCTCATTACGTGATAGTCAGTATTAATTCTGTGGTGAAAAATAATTAATATTAATTAATTAATTGGGTCCTGGGTTGTGGACATGAGAATTAATTAATTGTTAGGCCCACTTTATTATTTGCATTAGGTCCCAGGCGTGGCCCAATTAAATATGCTGAAAAGAGGCCCCGTAGCCCATTGGGGTGGAAACCCTAGGTTTATAAATAGACAGTCATCTCTCTCAGTTTGTATCATAATTCAAATTAGTTGAAACCCTAGTGAGAGAGAGGGGGCGGTGTCCAGTGTGTTTGGGAGACGAAGGTAAACTCGAATCCACTACATTAAATTCATAGGAGCATGCTAGAGTTTATCATTTGTTTATTATTCTCAACATCCATGAACTGTTCGGATTATTTCGATGATGTGATTCGGTTCGCCATGGAAATCCCTACACTTGGTATCAGAGCCGGGTCTCGTTTTCATGGCTCTGTTGGATGAGCAATTATTTGATTATACATGTATGAATTTATTTAATTGCTGTGGATGGTTTGATTTTTGTTCCTCGTGGCAACACGTTTGATTTAATCCGTGGTGGTTTATTTGTGTTTGGATTAAATCATTTTTGTAAAATCACGAGAAAATATGTGATTAGATTTGATAGGGAAAATTATAATAGAATAGTCTATTGTAATTTTTATTTTAAAATCTATAATTTTGTACGGATAAAAGAACAAGATGGAGACCGGTGAGGCGACGGCGGCAGCAGGAGGCCACGGAGGTGATGTGCAGTGGCAGCGGCGCATAGCAGCAGGCAGGCGGCCTGCCGCAACGTGCGGCCGCAGGCGACGCAGCAGCAGCGGCGCAGCCGCATGGGTTGGGGGCCTGCCGGCGGGCAATGCACAATGAGGCAACATGCGCACGACACGCGGCCGGTCGACCGACGACGACGGTGGTGGTTTGTGGTTTGACGGCTGGTGCAATTTGGTTGTAAACCCTAAGGTTTGCAGTTGAATTTTGGGATCAATTTTCAAATCACAAAATCCTAGATCCAAAAAGATTCAGTGGTTGAGGATATGTTGGTCCCAGATCAGAGTGCGTATAATATGCAGCGGAAGTATTAAATCAAATAAATATACTCTAACTTAGGCAGTTCAGCTTAATATCAGCACAATTTTTGCTTAGCAGTTTTAGAAATACAGTTTATGTTAGCCAGCAGATTATTTTAACAGTTTTACAGATATGAGCAGTTAACAGTTTATACACTTCAATACTTATGGGATAAGTGTTGAAGGTTTCAAGATAAAATTGAAAACTGTAAAGTGCGTAAGTAAATAAAGCTGTAAGTGACACATGATATTTACAGTGGTTCGGAGCCATAAGTCCTACGTCCACTCTTCAGATATCTGATCCTGTAATTCACTAAGTTATGAAAGTACAATCCTCACAATCTATAGCCAGTTGTCGTAGAAACCTCCGTCCACAGCACAAAGGATCACTCGCCCAGGCAGTTGTACTTCACTCCTTCTTCAGTCCATCAAAGGCTCTGTGTCTTCTCTATAGACCGTCTCGAAGTTGGACTGAGGACAAACCTCCCTTTTCCTTCTTCGGTAGGTTGGATGGTTGAGTTCTTCCCAGAACGTTCATAGTTTGGCAGTTTTCCGTAATAACCTACTCTTCCTTTGCAAGAGCAAGCTGCTGTGTTCTTACTCGAACAGTAAGAACACCAAAGAGGTAGATTAAGTCAGCCGACTTAATCCTCGTGTACTCGAGATCACACGGTGAATCTCCAAAGATTCTTTAAGCAATGAATGCTTCGTGTTCAATAAATGAACCACGATATTAAAGCCTTCTCTCTTGAAAGTGTTTAATGCTTGAGCTTTAACTTCTGTTGAAGGCAAGTGTGTTGGAGATTCAAATATGCGAGATTATTCAGAGGATCATATGTTCAAATGTGCAAAGGTTTTTCTGTCTTTGTATTTCCTGCTATTTATAGGTGGAAACCCAGAAAATAGCCAGCATAGACATAGAGAAGAATGTCCAACCATAGTCCATTCTTCTCTGCAAAAAGTCGCTCCCCTCTCTGCTTTTTTCTGCTGCATCGACCTACTTTTAGGAGCATCTTGTACTTGTTGTGTCAGACGTTCAAACAACGTTGTAAACTAGTCGAAACTGAGTATTGTCTGTCTTTTCTCATTGACTTCTTCAATGATCTTTTGCGACTGTTTGACACTTTGCTGCGTACGCATTCCCAGACGCGAAACTGTCTTGACCTGAACCTGTGAGCGCCTCTCAACAGTTTCTTTGTGACTTCTCTGTCCACAGTTTTCTTTGAGTATTCAGACTTTGACAGCAAAAACTGTCTGCGCAGTTTTTGTGACCTTGCTCTGCTCTGCCTGTCTTCGTCTTGTATGTTCAATAGTTGTCTCGTCTGAATGGCGTCTTCTTCAAAACTGTTCCATAGTTTTTATGATATCCTTCTTCCTAGACTATTACAACTCGATCATCCTATACAAGGATTACATGAGGTAATAACTCTAAGGCATAGACTTTGGTATATAGTTTTGACACATCAAAACATCAAATTAAGGTGGGATTACTACAGTAATACCTAACATGATATCAAGGCCCTTGAAGATTTGTGAAAGATTTGAAGAAGATTTGGAGTTATCCAAATTCAAATTTCAAGTTTTATAATAGATAGGTTTTTATTTTCCTATTTTGGGGCCACGAGGAATTTTTGTTCGTCTTAATTTCCCTCGTATGATGTGTGATTTATTATTTGCGCAATAAGCATGTGTAGATAATAGGAAAACATGTTTTACTACTTTATTATTTACATCTTTCAAAATCATGCTTATGTGATTAATTTCTTGTTGGATTATATTTTGAGTTTTTGGACTTGTTTAATTACATGCTAAAATTTAGAAAAATATATTGACAATGAAATTATTTATGTGCGCATTTAAGAAACCTTTTGAATAAAAAATACTAAGAGGATTATATAATTAAAATTAATAGACCTCCACAAAGTGATCCTAGGTTGTAAGTGTATCTCCCGTCTTAGTAAACGTCTACGAGTGTAGCTTGCTAATTCCCAGAGGTGCATGGGTTGCAACTGTTGGGATTTCTAGACAAACAATTTAAATCAAGTGAATAGTGGGAGGGTTTTGCGTAAACATCTACGAGTGTAGCTTTCGTAATTCTTTTCTCATAGGTATTATAGGATTGATTTAAATTATAGATAACAAAGGCTTTAAGGGTCGTGCAGTATGGTTACGTGCCATGCCAAACTGTCACTTTTGGCTGGAGTTAAATTTGTGGTTAAGTGCTTAGAAGCATCTTAGAATATAATGCAGTTGGTGCTTCCCTGTTCTTGAGAGATGGCTTGGTCTAAGGTTTTACACTAATTATTAGTTTTATGTGTCTAAGGATTCCTGGCATGGTATGAAATTAAAGGATTGGGGCTTAAAACCCGCAGTCTGGTTGAGGGTGACATTGTAAACGTCTACGAGTGTAGCTTGCGGTGGGAACTCTTGGGCTATTAGTGAAAAACGTTTGTATTTGATTTATCAAGAGGTTTTCAATTCATTTGTTTTCGAATGTTCTGCATGTTTGTTCTTATTTAGATTAATTGTTTGTTTCAGATATGTCTATGTCTACTGTTGATCATATTCTTTCTCTCAATCCCTTAACTGGTTTGAACTTCCCTAAATGGAGTTTTTGCATCACACACATTATATAAAAAATCAAGCATATGTTCTTTTTATGGATCCACTTATGTCTGGCTATGATGAAATTTGCGAACTTGAGCTTGAGTTTTATGATAGATGGGAAGAAGCCGACGATTTTGCATATAGTCTTATCACGGCTGGCCTATCTAGAGAATTGAAGCACAAGTATGAGAACTTCAATAGGGCTAGAGAGATTTGGAAGGATCTCTTGACGGCTTATGGCAATGTGGAGCAAACTATTAACTATAGACTTGTGCACGATCTTGTGTGCAAGAAAATGGTTGAGGATAGTTCGGTGACAATGCACATGATGTCTATGATTGAGCTCATGAGACAGTTCATTGCGCGGGGAGATAATATCAGTGCTCAGGGCGAGATTGATATCATCCTAAATTCTCTTCCAAAATCATACCATGATTTCAAGGAAATTTCAGCTGCAAGGGGAGAGTATGCTCTGCATGAGTTGCTTGAGGACCTTGTAGTGGAGCAATTTCCATGCGTGCACGAAAATCTGCTCTGACAGTTTCCAGTACCAGCTCGACAACCTCTAAGGATGGAGAGGATGGTGCTGAAAGCAAGTTCAGGAAAACGGGCAGTGAAAGTAAATCAAGGAGGATGAAGAGAGTAAAGGCCATTCCAAGGAAAGACAGGTGTGCTGGGTGCGAAAAGGTGACTTGTCCGAATGCAAAAGGACAAGTTACGTCATTTGCATTTGTAATGGAAACATGTTTAGCATCGGTTTCTACTCATTCGTGGGTAGTGGATACTGGAGCTACTGATCATGTTTATTACACTTTGCAGGGGTTCACACCGAGGTAAGTGCTGAAGAATGACGAGATTACCATCTCGATGGGGAATGCAACACGAGTGAGTGCAGCTGCTATTGGAGATGTCACCTTGTACTTTGATGATTCTAGTTTGACTTTAAGAGATGTTTTATATGTGCCGAATTTTCGGCGGAACCTTATTTCAGTTTCCAAACTTTTCGTTGATGGATATTCAGTTATTTTTTATAGTGGTGTTTCTATCATTGGTAATAATGTTGTTATCTGTCGTGGAATGCTGAATAACTCTCTCAATGTCGTTAACTATCATCATAACACTTCCATGAATGTTGCATGTAACTCATCTGAAATTGATAATCCTAGAAAGAGAAAGCTTACTTCATCTTATGAGGATCTTACATATCTCTGGCACTTAAGACTGAGTCATATCAACTTGAAGCAGATTCAGCGACTTGCAGATGACGGTACATTGGACTTAGTCCGGCCTGTACCTTATCAAGTCTGTGAATCCTGCATCGAGGGAAAGATTTCTTCTAGGCCTTTTAAGGCAGGTCAGTCTCGAGCAGAGGATGTGTTGGAATTGATCCATTTTAACTTATGTGGGCCCATGTCCACACATGCTCGTGGACGGTATGAGTACTTCGTCACTTTCATTGACGACTACTCGAGATACGGATATGTTTACCTGCTTCGCTACAAGTCTTAATGCTTTGAGAAATTCCAAGAGTTTAAGGCTGAGGTAGAAAACAAGGTCGGGAAAACTATTAAGTAATTCCGATCTGACCGTGGTGGCGAATACCTCGGCAACGAGTTCCTGCAATATTTTTCAAAACATGGGATTACATCCCAATGGATTGCATCGGGTACTCTCCAGCATAATGGTTTAGCCGAAAGAAGAAATATAACTCTTTTGGAGATGGTGAGATCAATGATGAGTTATGTGAGCTTACCCAATTCGTTTCGGGGATACGCATTGGAAACAACAGCTTACGTCTTGAACCTGGTGCCTTCTAAATCAGTCCCAAAGACACCCTTTGAACTCTTCCTTGGATGCAAACCCAGTTTGAGCAAGTTTAGAGTATGGGGTTGCCTGGCACACGTGCTGACGAAGGAACCTGATAAGTTAGAAAGCAGGTCCAAGGTAATGTTAGTTATAGGGTATCCTAGGCAAATGAAAGATGGTTACTTTTACTCTCCTAAGAGTCAGAGAATCGTTGTTAGAACCAACGGTAGATTCTTGGAGGACGAGTATGTGAGAAACCATAAGACAAGGAGTTATATAGTTCTTCAAGAAATCGAAGATGAGAATGCAATTTCAAGGGAAGGGGAACGTGCGAACGTGAGTGCACCTGAGAGAGGTACAACACCACCAACGCATTTTTCAGTGCAAGGTGCAGAATCACAAGTTGCTAGACCAACTGCTGACACGACACCAATGCCTCGTTGCAGTGGGAGAGTTATTTTCCATCCGAAAAGGTACATGTTTGTGGGTGAGTCTTCAAACTTGGGCCCTGAAAACGAACATGAAGACTCTGACCCACTGACCTACGAGGAGGCAATGTAGGACAAGGATGTTAAAAAATAGCGTATCACCATGGATTCTGAGATTGAATCCATAACCGCTACAGATGTATACCACAAGCTGAGTTGCCTGATGGCTTTAGGGCCATAAGGTGCAAGTGGGTATACAAGAGAAAGAAGGGAGAGGATTGGAGAAATTACGGCTTTCAACGAAATCACCTTCAGGGCCTCGGAAATACAAGTGGCTTTCAACTATTTTTTTCCACTCATCAATTTTCGAAAGTACTTCATGTACCCCAGAATCTCCTTCAGGGCCTCGATCAATGGAATGTTGATGCTTACCTTTCTCAGATTCTCCACAAATCTGGAGAACTTGGAGTCCTCCTTCTGCTTTGCAAATCGTTGAGGGAACGGCATAGGAGGGGTTGGATCTGCAGATGTTGCCAAATTTTTGCCCAGAATGGGATTCGACTTCATCTAACGCAGTGTCACGTCGATCGACTTCAACTTGTGCGTGCGTCGATCAATGCTGGTGGCTTCGGTCGACGTGCGAGCTTCAGTCAACTTTCTCCGCATTGAGCCCTCGTCTTCGCTCAAAAAGCCATCTTCACCATCCTCAACTTTGATTGATGTAGTAGGTGTGTCGATCGAAGTCGAGGCACCTCTTGTGCGATTTTGCTCCCTTTTATCTCTAGACTCGTCCCAAATCTCCTCTAAACCGTTGTAGCTCGTCCCAAACCACAGAGTAATGGCCTTGTAGTCTTTCTGACCCCTCGGGTTCACTTCAGTCGTGCTCAGGAGTTGTCCTTGCTTGTGCTGGGCTCCAATAGTGCTGGCAATTTGGTTGATCTGCATCTCGATCATCTCAAGATGTTTCCCCACGTGTGCACTCCAGCAACCTCCTGCTCTAGCTTCCCAACCCGATGGTCTGAGGCCTTGATGAATTTGGCCAACAGATCATCCAGATTGTCCTTCTTTTCCACCACTTCTCCGATTTGCACATCAAAGCCCGGTGGTGGTAGCTTGGTCGCCTCAGGATGAGAATAGGAGAAACCATGGTTGTTCTCTCCGGATAATGGTTTCCCTGATGAGTTCATATTTTCACTCATTATTGGTTTGATTTATCTTTGTTTTTAGTTTCATTTTAGTTTATTTTAGTTATTTTTATTGCATGAATCACTCAAGAGGGTATTGCGCTTGTAGTGGTTTATTTTTGCAGGTTTGAGGTCGAATTCACCGAAAATCCGTATCAAAATCAATGGATGTTCAAAGAAACAATCACGACTTTTTCCACACTTGGAATTTTAGCTAATGAGCATGTCAATCGAAAGAACTTTGAATTATCTTTCCAATGCAACCGGAATCAGGTTAATCGGAGTTCGAAAGCAAAAGTTATGGCCAAAATTGTGAGAACGCGTATAATCGATCGACGCAACCAGAGACCGGTCGACATGGACGCGCGTCGATCGATGCAAAAATTTTTAATGAGTTTCTGGAAGGTTTTCACGAATCTTGGGCGAGATTTGGCCAAGATTGAAGAGATATATCATACTAGAAGCCCTGAAGACCTAAGATTAAAGATATAATCATTATAGAACGTGGAGAGATAGATATGCATCAAATCTAATCCTATCTCCTATAGAATTCAGTCTTGTAAAACCCATACAAACACTATAAATACCCCCTCTAGGCTAGTTTATTTAGTGGACTTCAATCCCTATATGAACATTAGTTCATATATCCTTCTCAATCTCAATTTCTGTAGTTAGAGTTTTAATTTATTTTATGCATTTTGAATTCTAGTTTTTATATGAATGCAATTTAATTTCTGTTTTATTATGTCTTTTATTTCTAGGGTTTGAATATTATTTTGGATGCATGTTTGGGATTAATTAATTAGGTTCATGATTCCTGTGTTTATATTATAATTCTAGATTAATTTAAGGACCGAGAGGTGACGATTAATTTAGATGTCTAGCTATTGATAGACGGACCGAGAGGTGAGTATTGATAGTGGGATTAGGAATGCATAATATACTTTATATTGTCCATTGAGATGTATTAGGTTGTAGGAATTGAACTGATTTGCTTACGAGATTGACTAATTTGGTGTTCTTGAGACCGAGAGGAGATGTCACTAATTAGTAAACTATGTTATATTTGCTCGACCAAGGAAATATAATAAAATTACAGTATTCCACCTATTAATTTTATTGGTTCTTCCATGTCATCCATAATTAGATTTCAGCCCTTGGATCTGTGTTTCGCTTTATTTGATTTAAGTTTTATTTTATTTTCTCTGTTTAGTTTTATAAATCTAAACCTGATTTCTGAATTACTCAAACAAGTAATCTGAGACTATGCTTTAGTATATAGGGCTATTTCGCGCATATTGTCTATGTGGGTTCGACTACCTTAGGGTATTATAAATTTATTTGACCACTATTCTATATGAACATTAGTTCATATATTCTTCTCAACCTCAATTTCTGTAATTAGAGTTTTAATTTATTTTATGCATTTTGAATTCTAGTTTTTATTTGAATGCAATTTAATTTCTGTTTTATTATGTCTTTTATTTCTAGAGTTTGAATATTATTTTGGATGCATGTTTAGTATTAATTAATTAGGTTCATGATTCTTGTGTTTATTTTATAATTCTAGATTAATTAAGGACCGAGAGGTGATGATTATTTTAGATGTCTAGCTATTGATAGAAGGACCGAGACGTGAATTTTGATAGTGGGATTAGGAATGCATGATATACTCTATATTGTCCATTGAGATGTATTAGACTGTAGGAATTGAACTGATTTGCTTATGAGATTGACTAATGTGGTGTTCTTGAGACCAAGAGAAGATGTCACTAATTAGTAATCTATGTTATATTTGCCCGACTAAGGAAATATAATATACTTGCAGTATTCCACCTATTAATTTAATTGGTTCTTTCATGTCATCTATAATAACATTTCTACCATAGGATCTGTGTTTCACTTTATTTGATTTTAGTTTTATTTTATATTCTCTGCGTAGTTTTATAAATCCAAACCTGATTTCTGAATTACTCAAACAAGTAATCTAAAACTATGCTTTAGTATATTGGCATACTTCGTGCATCTTTTCTATGTGGGTTCGACTATCTTAGGGTATTATAAATTTATTTGACCACTATTCTATAATTAATTTGTTAGAAATAGTAGTGATCAAATTGGCGTCATTGTCGGGGAATAGATAGATTTAGCGTATGTTACTGATTCTGTTGAGGATTTTTGGATTTAGTTTTATTATATATATTTTATTTTTGATTTTAGCTTTTATTTTTGTTTTGCAGTAAAAAAACAAAGGGAGTATGTCTCATTTTCGATCGACGCATCCTGGCATCGATCAAAATCAAGAGGCTGGCGTGTCACACTTCGAATTGAGGAAGGGATTGTAAGAAGGCATCACGTCGACCGACGCGGACCTGTGTCAGTCGACGCAAAGTGCCAGCAGCATTAATTCACGTCGTGCGATTCTCGAAGACTCCTGGGGATAAAAAGTCAACGTTTGAGGTTGACCACCAGGTACGTGTTTTAGATTTTTGTCCGATTCTCAAACTTTTCCCACTCTTTGAGTGAAATAAGTTTGGGGGGATGTGGACAAGAATTTAAAACATTTCTCCCTTTCATTTTTCTTTGCATAGTTAAATTTTTGCATATTAGTTTTTAGTTTAAATTTCTGCATCGACAAAGATTTTTGAAACCGTTTAAGGGGAATTTTTGTACATTGTCTCTTTCGAATGCGATTTGCGATTTATAATTGATCTTTAGATAGTTTGAATTGATTGAAATTGTGATTGAAGTAGCCTATGAATGTAGAATACCACTTGAAGAGTTAGATTTTGAAACTTGAACTTACTTGACGAATTGGGTTTTGATTTGAAGTTTACGATGGAAGAACAAAAAATTTGCACCTAAGTGAGGATTTTGAGCTTTCTATTTCGTTTGATGTGAGTTTTGCATGTGTGTAATCTCTAGAACTTGCATTGTTTCTTTTTCAAGACTGCATAATGTGCACGAGTCTAGAAATGATTTTAGGCCGTCCTTGTTAGCCAATTTATCCCAAACATTGTCCCTTATGCAATTTTATCCCTAGTCAACCCCTTTGAGCCTTACTTAATTTTTTTGTCTTGTCTATGAGATTTTCATGAGGTTGTGGTGGTTTTTGTCTTGTCTATGAGATTAAGGGGAAGTATAAGGATGGAAATTGTGAGTGATAAGAAATTTTTAGAATTGAAAAGAGAAGAGAAAGTGAGCTCTAGAATGAAAAGAAAAAGAAAATAATATGAATGATGAGAATCCTTATAAGCTCTACAAAGAGAAAGAAATAAAAACTTTATTTCAGAGCATAAAAGGATTGGAAAGAGCTGTTATGGTTTGAATTGCAATATTAAAGGAAAAGGGTGGATGGAGTTCGATAGTGATTTGAGTTGTTGAGAGTAGCTAACTCAATTTAATTTAGACACTTGGCCAAATTTTCCCTACCCACCACAAAAGCATACATTACAACCAAAAATAAAGTCCTATTTGATTCTTGGTCTTGTGTGCATATTTTAGCAGTGGAGAAAGTAGAATATTTGCAAGCCTATGGTTGATGTAAATCATACATGATGAGTGTATACACATTAAACTCATAAACACTTGAGTGATGAGCGAAACAGTTTCCTTGTGATGTTCTTCCAAAGATCACTGATTTTCTTACTTGATTTGGATTGTTTGTGCTTGTGGAGATTTCATACTTGGATTGTAACGAATCTTGTGAGGCATTGCACAATTCGATTACTTGAACTTGAGATATATTCTTTTCTTTTGATTGAGGACAATCAAATATTCAAGTTTGGGGGATTGATGAGTTCATATTTTCACTCATTATTGGTTTGATTTATCTTTGTTTTTAGTTTCATTTTAGTTATTTTTATTGCATGAATCACTCTAAGAAGGTATTGCGCTTGTAGTGGTGTATTTTTTGCAGGTTTGAGGTCGAATTCACCAAAAATCCATACCGAAAGCAATGGATGTTAAAAGAAACAGTTACGAATTCTTCCACACTAGGAATTTGAGCTAATGGATCATTTAAATTGAAATAACTTTGAATTATCTTTCCAATGCAAATAGAATCGGATCAATCGGAGTTCGGGAGCAAAAGTTATGGCCAAAACCATGTGAACGCGCAGAATCGATTGACGCAGCCAGAGACCGATCGACATGGACACGCGTCGATCGACGCAGACCCTCGTCGATCGACGCGAATATTTTTGACGAGTTTCTAGAAGGTTTTCACGAATCTTGGGCGAGATTTGGCCAAGATTGAAGAGATATATTATACTAGAAGCCCTGAAGACTCAAGCTTAAAGATATATTCATTATAGAACATAGAGAGATAGATATGCATCAAATCTAATCCTATCTCCTATAGAATTCAGCCTAGTAAAGCCCATACAAACACTATAAATACCCCTCTAGGCTAGTTTATTCAGTGGACTTCAATCACTATATGAACATTAGTATATATTTGCACGACATGAATTAATGTTGCTGGCACTTTGCGTCGACCGACGTAGGTCCGCGTCGATCGACGTGAAGCCTTCTTACGATCCCTTCCTCGGATCAAAGTGTAACATGCGGGCCTCTTAATTTCTATCAACGCCAGGCTGCGTAGATCGAAATCAAGACATACTCCCTTCGTTTTTTTTAAACAGCAAAACAAAAATAAAAGCGAAAATCAAAAATAAAATATACAATAAAACTCAATTAAAAAATCCTCAACAGAATTAGTAACAGGCGCTAAATCTATCTATTCCCCGGTAACGGCGCCAATTTGATCACTGCTATGTCTAACAGATTAATTATAGAATAGTGGTCAAATAAATTTATACTCGAATGTCGAACCCATAGAGAAAATATATGCAAAATAGTCCTATGTACTAAAACATAATTCTAGATTAATTTAAGAACCAAGAGGTGACGATTAATTTAGATGTCTACCTATTGATAGAAGGAACGAGAGGTGAATATTGATAGTGGGATTAGGAATGCATGATATACTCTATACTGCCCATTGAGATGTATTAGACTGTAGGAGTTGAACTGATTTGCTTATGAGATTGACTAATTTGGTGTTCTTGAGACCGAGAGGAGATGTCACTAATTAGTAATCTATGTTATATTTGCCCGATCAAGGAAATATAATATAATTGTAATATTCCACCTATTAATTTAATTGGTTCTTGCATGTCATCCAAAATAAGATTTATGCCCAAGTATCTGTGTTTCGCTTTATTTGATTTAAGTTTTATTTTATTTTCTCTGCCTAGTTTTATAAATCAAAATCTGATTTCTGAATTACTCAAACAAGTAATCTGAGACTATGCTTTAGTATATAGGGCTATTTCGCGCATCTTTTCTATGTGGGTTCGACTACCTTAGGGTATTATAAATTTATTTGATCAATATTCTATAATTAATCTGTTAGAAATAGCAGTGATCAATCCCCCTTGTCGTGGCTGGTTCTGATAGCCACCTCCAATCATGTAATTCACATCTACAGGGGCTTCGAGTTGCACCCGTGCAACTGCAGCAGTTGAACCCCCTGCAGACAATTTCTCTAGATCTCCTCGCAGCTTCTCAACTTCAATCTTGAGGGGATCATCTGCCTCAATTTTTTCTACATCTCTGATTTGGGGCCTCCTTGGGTTCGCCCATTTTTGCGTGTGCAGTGCCATCTTCTTGAATAGCTTCAGTGCCTTCTCCGCAGATTTGCTCATGATAGATCCCCCAACAGCATTATCCACGAACTCATGAGTCCTCTCATTCATCCCCCGGTAGAAGATGTGAGCTTGCTCCTCCGCATCGACTCCATGAGTAGGGCGACTCCTGAGCAGTTCATTGAACCTGCTCCATGCCTCAAATAGTGAGTCATCCACCCTCTGATGGAACTGTAGGATTTCCATCTTCTTCTGAATGATAACGGAGGGTGGAAAGAAATCTAAGAGGAATTCAGCTCTCAATTACCCCCTTGTCCGAATCTTGTTGCAGTCCATCCCGGTAAGCCAAGATCTAGCTTGATCCCTAAGTGAGAAGGGAAAAAGCTTCAGTCAAATCACGTCCTGATCTACCCCGTTTTGCTTGATGGTGTCGCACACTTCCATGAACATCCGCAAGTGTGCATAGGGATCCTCCACAGCTCTACAAGGGTATAAGGTAGGGAAAATTTGGCCAAGTGAGTAAATCAATTGAGTTAGCTATTCTCATCAAATCAAACCACTTTCTAACAACATCCACCTCATCTCCTCATATAAACCAACAAACTCATTATTTTCTAGCTCATTTCAAATCTCTTATGCTCTTTTCATAATTTTATATTCTTTTCTTTTCAGAGAGCTTATGAGAATTCTAATTATTATTTGAGCTTTTCTCTCATACATCTTCCCAACCACTTATTTGTCATTTCTTATCCCCAATTCACTATCAATCCACCCTATACATACCACAACTAAAACAGGAGCGAAACCAACATTATTCTTAAGCTCATAGACAAGGAAAGAATTATAAAAGCTCAAAGTGGCTAACTAGGGAAAATTTCATTGTGACGTGACAGTGTTTAGGATATTGGGTTAACAAAGATGGCCTAATATCATTTCTTAAACTTGTGCACACTATTCAATCTCAACACAGAAAATAGGCAAGTTCTAGAGAAATCAAAACACACATGTGAATCTCACATCAAATGAAATAAAGACTCAAATTTCTCACACAAGAGTTCAGAAATTTTCTTCCACGGTTAATTTCAAAATAGCTCAATCAGCATGCAAGTATAAGTTTCAATTTAATCCTATCATGCGGTATTCTACATTCATAGGCATTTAACCACATTCTCAACTAACTGAAATTCAACCCTTAATCGATTCAAATCTCAGTTCTCATTTAGGTAACCTCAAAACTCAAAAAAAATTGCCACAAAATAGAATAAAATTAAAGTTCCAGGTGAAAAATTAAATACTGAAAGCATAATAAATAAAGATAGAATGTTCCATCTTTTATCCACATCCCTCCAAACTTATTTCCAACTCACAGAGTGGAAAAAGTTTTAAAACAGACAAAAGAGGGAACAGTACATGGTAGTTGATCTTAAACATCAACTTTTTATCCCCCGGAGCTTCCAAACTCGCGCGACGTTAAATTAGTGGTTGTTGGTACTTCGCATTGATCGACGCAGGATTGCGTTGGTCGACGTGAAGCCTTCTTACGATCCCTCCGTCGGATCAAAGTGTATCGTGTCAGCCTCTCAATTTTGATCGACGCCAGGCTACGTCGATCGAAATCGAGACTTCACTCCTTCATTTGTTTTTTTTAAACTGCAAAATAACGTTAGTGCAAACAGAATTCAAAAATAAAAAAGTATGAAAATTAAAAACAAAACAAGTAATAGGTTGGATTACCTCCCAACAAGTACTTTATTTAACGTCGTAGCTCGACGATACCCTAATTCAGTACCAGGGGGTCGGGTCCAAACTCACCGACCTTTGGCGTCCACTGTGTAAACTCTACGGTCCTTGACAATGGTGGTGAGGTTGGAATGAAATGGCTTAGTTGACAATTTCACCACTTTATTTCTACGCTCCCACTCAATAGCAACAGCTTCCTCATCCTCGGACTCATCATCCTCTTCAATGGTGGAGATCCGATTGCACTCCGCCTTTTTCTTTCTTTTGTCAATCACAAAGGTGATCTTCTCGTCGTTCGCCCGGAGTGTGATCTCGCCGCCTTGGAAATTAATGAGAGTGGTGCTGGTATCGAGAAACTTACGCCCCAAGATCATGGGCATGTTCTCGTCCTCCTTCATCTCGTGCACCACAAAGTCTGCAGGGAAGATGAGATGGCCCACGCGAATGACCGCATCCTCTAGTATACAT
>JAPKLW010002661.1:23693-72542 GCA_026898455.1 Plectranthus barbatus | reverse complement strand
AAGATCGAGTGAAGAAAATATGAGAAACTAGGATTCCAGGGTAATCAACTTTGAAGAACAATCAAACAATCATTTATATAATTCGATTCCAATTTAATTTCCAAAAACGTGAGTTAATCTCAATTATGTTATCAGGTGATCCTCTCGGACTCTAAACCATAACTTGGAAATAAAAGACCTAGTGACTCCTCTCGGATGCGCAAGAGGACTTTTACTCTCGATAAAACCTTAGTTTTTTAAAACCCTTCAATAGTTCAAATTCCTCTCGGATAATTGACCTATCAAATTTAATTATTCTGCGTCTTAATCAATAACCTAGACCTCTCGGTTCAAAAATCACCAATTCGAATTACAATCAATGGCCAGTATCTCGTAATTAAAGAAAAGCTCAGATATAATTAAAACATCAATGGAAAGGGAAAATCAAATCATATAAACGACGGAATAATTATTCAACAAGTTTCAAAACCCTAGAATCCACAAAGGGATTTAGCCAATCATGCTAAATCCCAAAAAATAGAGAAAACATGAAACCAAAAACTAGTATTCTTCAATCTCAAGTCTTCAATCTTCGAACTTGCTCCGTTCTCCCTTTTCTCAATAGTCGATTCAGAAATAAAAGTGAAGGAACCTTTTTGAGTCTTGGAAGCCTCTATTTATACATATCTCGTTCATACCCGAAAAGATATGGGATTTGTATCAATTTCCGCCCAAAAAGTCACGAACGGCGACCCAAAAAGCATCGGTGGCGACCGCCGAGCGTGCGCCAGGGTCGCCATCCATGCGCCGTGCCAAGTCCAAGAATTTTTGCACGATCGGCGGCCTAAAAGCATGAACGACGACCGCCGTTCATGCAGTTAGGTCGCCATTCATGCGCCAAAACATAATTTCAGAAATTGCATGATCGGTGACCTAAAAGTATGAACTGCGATCGCCGTTCATGTAATTAGGTCGCCATTCATGCGCCGAAGGGAATTGTGAGAATTTACGTGATTGGGGGCCCAAATGCATGATCGGCGACCGCCGATCATGTAATTTGGGTCACCGTTCACGTCGCGACTGGGTTTTTGAAGCTTTTTCGTCGATCTCTTCTCACTTTTTCACCTTCCTAGTGCAACGACACATCAACTAACTTCATGGTACTCGATCATATCTTGAAAACAACTCACTTGTGCATGAAATCTGCATAAACAACTAGAAACAACCCAAAGGTAATAATTCTTCAAAGAATACGAATAATGCATGAGAACACCACGTAATGATCTAATCTAAGGTCAAAAGTGAGCAGATTCATATCAGTAAGATGCACAAAATGAGTGTTTATCAATCATTAATGGATTTCTGCGCCGACGCTGGGATAGGACATGAAAGGTCCACTGCAAGAACACCTCAGCAGAACAGTCTGGCAGAAAGATGGAACAAGACTCTCAAGGAGGCCATGCAAACAATGCTTGCCGATACAGATCTAGGTTACAGATATTGGGGAGAAGCTGCAATAAATGCTTGTTACACGCAGAATCAAGGTGGATTGAATCTTCGCTTCAATAAAACCCCCTACGAAATATATCATGTGCGCAGGACCATGAGAAGTCAGAGAGATGTGATTCATGAAACCAATGATGCAATGGACTTTCGGGCCCGAATACTTCTGAAGCTGAACCGATCGATCCGACTAGGTTAATGAATGAATCATCATCTCCACTAGAGATCTTGACTTATCCGCACACAGTCAAGAAGGCATGTGATGCAAATGGTAATGTTGAGGCCACCCTAAACTCTCTCAAGGAACTCACATGTCAAGAAAGAGAAGTCAATCAGCAAAATGAAGATGTTGCTGAGAATCCCCAAAATGATGAGAGAAATACTGAAGACAACACTGTTGAAGTTAACCAGGAGCAGACCGCTGAAGACAGGAGTACTTCACAAGCAAACTCAAATTCAGCAGACGATACACCAGAAGACAACTCTTCAGTAGAAGTCAACCCAACAAACATAGCAGACAACTTGAATAATCTACATCTAGTTGATGTACCAGTTTTCAAAAGTCATATTGGAACATCTAGCAGTCAAACCATTCCAGTCGAGGAACTACAAAGACAGAAGTGGCTAATCAAAGATCATCCTACTGAAGCAATCTTAGGAGATCTTGCAGATCCAATCCGAACCAAACATAGTGCCAAGTTAGCCTTCTTTATATCTCAAGAGGAGCCTACCAAAGTGTTAGATGCACTTAAATTAGTTGATTGGATCAATGCGATACATGAAGAGCTGTCAGAGTTCACACGAAATCACGTATAGGACCTCATCGATCGGCCAACACATCAGTCAGTGATAGGAACCAAATGGTTATTCAAGAACAAATGCGATAAAAATGGACTCGTCGTTCGCAACAAAGCAAGACTTGTTGCTAAAGGATATGCACAGTGCGAAGGAATATACTTCGATGAAACTTTTGCTCCAGTAGCACGACTTGAAGCAATCAGGTTATTTCTCGCATATGCTGCCCATCATGGTTTTACTATCTTTAAGATTGACGTCAAGAGCGCATTCCTGAATGGTGAATTAAAGGACGAAGTCTATGTGGAGCAACCTCCAGGATTTAAATGCGGAAACAAGGTGTACAGATTGAGAAAAGCTCTCTATGGTTTGAAGTAAGCCCCAAGAGCTTGTTATGAGATGTTATCACGGTTTCTGCTGAACAATGGATTCAGAAAAGGAAAGATCGACAGGACACTAGTCTCGATCAAAGGTGCTGAAGACATATTGCTCGTCCAAATCTATGTGGATGACATCTTATTTGGATCAAGAAATCTAACCCTATGTGAAAAATTTGCCAAGACTCATGTAGACGAGGTTACGGAAGAATGCGTCCCAGCTCTAATTCAGTTATTGGATTTCTTGCAATTATTGAATTCTCAGAGGTTACTTGGAATTCTTTGATTAATTGGAATTCTGGAATTATTTGAATTTCTTGGAGATGATGCAGAATAAGAGTGTGTCCAAGCTTACGCTCTTTAGAGAAATGCTTAAAGTTTACGCCCTATTGCTGAGTCCCAGCTCTCAGCAATCTTGACGAACAAATACTGAAGAATATTGGTTCCAGCAGATTAAATTAGGAGAATGTTGAGTCCCAGCTCTCAACATGAGAAGACGACTGCTGAATCAATAACTGTTGAATAATTTTGAGAAATTGATCAAATAAGGGAATAAACATCGGGATACTTAATCGAAGTATCAATTAAGTTCATCATCAATGATGAATCGGTGATTGATATTCACCATCATTATCGAAGATTTCGTTCAAGGATCGAGACGATCAGTTTTGAAAATAGCATCCTGAATGGCCATGTCGAAAGTCTTTCCGAAATCGTCGGTTCCAAAGGCAGATTAAGTGATTGGTTGAACAAATCTCTAGGGCAGGTACGTCTATTTAAGGGGAAGTTATCTTGCTTAGGAGATTCAAATTCAAAACCTTTGAAACCTAGATCCGACACATGCCTCTCTGCTCCATTAAGGATCAAACCTTTTTAAGAGTCTGTTCTGTCTACTGAGTCCAAAGGCTACTGAGTCCAAGCTCTCGGTAGTTACTCGAAGGCTGCTGAATCCAAGCTCTCAGCAGATATCTGTAGACAGCTAAGGAAACCATCTTAGCATATTCTTATTGGTTGCTGAGTCCAAACTCTCAGCAAATGACCATTGTCTACGGAATAAGGAGACCATCAAGGGTCAAGTAGATTTCTGAGTCCAAGTTCTCAACAAATACACACAAAGGGTCCGAGGAATGCTAAGATCACAGCATAATCATATAATCGAATGTTGAGTCCAAGCTCTCAACATACTAGGTGATCTAAAGTATTCAGTAATTAAGGGGTATATCAGATGATCGCATGCTGAGTCCAAGCTCTCAACATAAGCCTTTCAAATTTCTGGATACACTACTCTCAGCAAATGCATTTCTGCATGTTGACCAGCTAACAAGGAGATATAATCATTTCAAGTCTCTCGAAAGGTAGGATTATCTAATTAAGGAGAAGAAGCATAGTCCACATTAATTGAAAAGGCGACTCTAGGTCAGGGTGGCGACGAATACACATAGGACACGTCAGCCACGCACAAGTTTCCAACATCGTAGGACGTAAGGCGAACCATCACCAATTGCCCAACCGTCGATTCATCCAGATCCGAAGAATAGATCTAACTGCACACAGAAAAGCCGGTTATAAATAATCTTATATAGGAAGTTTGGTTTGGAAATTCTAAGCCCTAGTACTCCCAATACTTCTGATTTGAAATTTTTTCTACTCTACACCTCTTTGAGTTTTCAGAAGAAACATCATTGGCGGAATCATCCAACCGTGCCAGTCCCCCTACAGAATCATCCGGAAGACCAACAATACCCGGAGAACCTGAACAATTCCAACCCACGTTCACATGAATTTTCAAGAAGGAGGACATTGATGAGTCAATTCCTACTATCGTCTAGTTGCCATTAGTCATGGTAAGGCACCTGGTGAACTCACTTATGAGCAGAAGAGGGCGGCTCAAGTGAAGAAAGAAAAGATACTCTACGAACTGTTGTTCAGGAAGCACTACTGCGATAATCTCATCGGCAAAATCGATCGCAAAAATATATTGAAGTATCTTTTTGCGGAAACTCTGAAATTCTGGTCGCACATAGTTGCAGAATTCTTCGCTCGCGCAGTGGTTGATAAGAGTGAAATTTTTTTCACTACAAACATTTTGGGCACGAAGATTATTGCGAGCCCAGAAGTATTAGCAAATAAGTACGGACTGCGAGCAGAAGGAGCGGATGTAGCCCACTACAAGGTTAACGATGAAGCCGAGATGCAGAAGCGATGGCTAAGGTGGAAAACCGACACCTTCAAAGAACCATGAAAGGTGGTCGAGCCCCTGAGATCACTTGAAGAACCAATTAAGATCCTGGCACAAATTGTGATAAGGATGCTAGTAGGCGAGGTTGGTTCACTTTCAGGACTCACTGCAAAGAAGTTTGCTGTTATGATGTCGATTGAAGATCAAGTCCAAGGGAATTAGGAAACGTTCATCTACACCAAGTGGCTAGCGCGTGTGTACAAGAACAAGAACATCAAGATAGATCATACGTTCACCTAGGATGTGGGTTTCGGACTCAAGATCAGTCACTTTCTTAAGGGAATCATACCAGAGGGTAAGCGTTGTCGTGGTGAAGATCTGCTACATTCAGACTACATACCGCCAACCAAGAAATAACAATCACCGAAGAGTTACAAGGAACCATTGATTCCGAAGGGATAGAGCATTGTCAACCCCAAAGAACCAGTTTCTGATGAAGAGGACCCTACTAAGGACATGCTATCATGCTAACTACTATTCGACTCACTGCAGAAGAAATTGAGGAGGAGAGAATGGAAGTAGAACATGATGCTCTATTTAAGGAATATGAAAGCTTAGTCGACATCACACAGCTGGAATCCGGTCAACCCCCTGTGCCAACTTTTGTGAAGAAGAGGCGCTTGCAGAGAAGCCCTCAGCAGAAAAGAAACAAGCCAGCAGGTGATGAGGAGAAAGCCAAGAAGAAGGGCAAGCATGATCGCTTTCAAAGATCAACTGTGAAAGTCACAATGCCAGTGGTAGACACGTCTCTACCAGTTCCCCATGTCATTAAGGAGAGCGAGGCAAAGCCCATTAACTCAACTTCCAAGGATGCAAAGAGAATGCTTGAATTCTTTGATGAGGAGGAGTCACGAAAGAAGAGGCGACAGGAGAAAGCGCTGAAAAGGGCACGCAAACAGAAGGAATTTAATAAAGCCAAACTGCAAATGACTCTTAAGCAAAGGGATGCTCAGTATGAGCAAGTCATGGCTAGGTATGCCGAGCGCAACGCCAAAATTCAAGCTGGTGAGAAATCTGGACGCATCACCAAAAGGGACGTCGAGAAGGCACAGACCGCAAAAGGAAGAACCAAGGTTAAATTTGTTGAAGAAAGGACTGTCAATTCAGATGTTATGTCCGATGCAGAATTTGAAAAATCGCAGAGGAGAGAAGCACTTAAGGAATCGAAGAAGACGCAGACTCCTGCACAAAGGGAAAGGAGATCTGCTGTCCTGACCATTCAGCCCGCCACCACTTAAGGGGGAAGCTTAAGTGCTGAGGTCAATGTTGAAAGAGTTTTGTCACAGACTGTTGCGCAAGGAGGAAGAAGTTTTGTAGTTAAAAGGGAACTGAGGAGAAACAACTGGTTGCGCAAGGAGAAAGCTAGGTTGTTACAATTTTGGCAAAGTCCAATTTGGTGAAGGAAGGGAACAAAATCCCGATTGCCAAAAAAGAAGACAATGCAGCAGATGAGGAGAATGTTGACCTTGAGATAACAGAGGATGAGGGTATAACAAAACCCGAGGTAGCTATACAAGAAGGTGTTCAGCAAGCCATCACTACATCAGAGGAGATAAATGTTGATGAGAGCATTGCTGAAGAGACACCAATGGAAGAAGAAGCCACTACCTCTTTGGATGCTGAAGCCCGCGTGCGAGCACGAAACAAGCAGTATCTACGCGCATTGGGATTGGATCCATCTACAGTTCCAGGATGGAATTCAGAAATAGATACTACCTCCGTGCTTGAAAGTACTATTGAGTCACTCTGGCAGAGACGCATTCCAATTCCTACCTCTCCCGAAGTGTCAGGTATATCGTTTAGTGACATCCCTAGTTCTGATGATGAGGAGAGTGTAGGAAACACTGGAGCTGCCAAAGGGAGTGTGCTGCTTGCAGATGGTGAATCCATGTTTTGAGGAGAAACACTGAGAGTGCCCATGGAAGGACTACCTGACAGAAATTTCAAAGCAAAGAGGATTGCTAAGAGGTGTCCTCCTGTCACCGTGAGAGATGAGAAGAATGATGGTCTCATGTCGTGGGTAAAATATATTTGTGTCTTTATTAAAGCTCAAGTTAGTGCTGAGGTTGAGAACTCGTATCCTGCAAAATTATTGGGCGAGTCTTCTGATCTTGAATGGATGAGAATTGAGTTCCAGAGGTGGAGGTTTATCGACTATGCCACTCACGAACTACATTACGAGGACCGCGCGATTATGATGGCAAGGATGGGTCTTAACTACTGGCGAAGTGAAGAAGAATGGGCAGACGACTGGATGGATCAGACATCCAAAAGACAGTACACAGAGAAGCAAGTTGCAGCTAGATTGTAGAAGATTAAGACACACAGAGCACTCACAGGAGATTGCTCACTGCCACTATCCGAGTATGCTGCTGAGATTCTCCACCATTCACTCAGCACTTCAAATCCCCAACAACAAGAAGACAGATGGCCGCAGCTGCTGAGCTGAAAACCAAGTTAGCAGAAGAAGAAGCCACACAAAAGAGAGAAGAAGATCGGAGGAAGATGTTGGAGTTCAAGGAAAAGATTCTTACTCAACTGGCAAATAAGTCATCCAAAATGAACAGCTTTAGGCCTCCTTCTCCCATCACTCCCAGAACCCGCCACAACAGTTCATGTTGATCTACCATCCACTTCGTCTCAAGCACTGGCTACCACTGCCACCATGCCCACTGCCCAGAATCAAATTGTGCTATCGGAGGAACCCCAAGTCATGACAATTGAGCCTTTGAGCTCCAGCACTTATCAGAGAGACCTCCAGCAATTCATACATATGATGGTAGGTAGAAGCATTAGAGAGCAAATTATGTCGATCGTGCAAATGGCAGTCAGAAATCAGGTGATCGAGGCAAAGGAAGAACTACACTCTACTTTGTAGGACAACTTTGAGACCTTCTCCACAAGCCTTTTTGTTGCAATCAAAGAGGGGGAAGAGAAGAGATTAGCAGAGGAGACAGAAAGACTGAAGGAACAAGAAGACAAGTTCCGGCGCCTCGAAGCCAGAAGAAAAGTGAAAGAAGACTTGAGAAGACAACAAGAAAAAGAAGAGAGAGAGAGATAGAGAGAGGAACAAAGAAGGATCGAGGAGTAAGAGAGAATCAGAAGAAAAGAGAGAGAGACCGTAGTGGAAAACTTCATGAAGGTAATGTTCGAGACTCTCAAGAACGTGAATAAGACCACCACCGGTTCCTCTGGTGCAAAAAATGTTGCTAATTTAGACTTCTCGACGACCAAGAAGTAATTTCTTTAAACCTATTAAGTCTTCCAGTCGGAAAAACAAAATGTTTTGATTTGGGTATGTGTTTCCTGTACAAAATTGCATGATATTTTTAATAGAAACTAACCCAGGTTGAAGACAACATCTTATTGTCCAATGCTGATCTAATTGAACAAGCAGAAATTACACACTCAGTGTAATAAGCAAACTGTGTGGATTAATGATGTGTGTGATATGTTCCCGTTTGATTGCTTGGTATGTTTGTGAATGTGCTACGCTCTTATATGATAAATGATTTGGAAACCATTTACTTGAAGCAAAAATATATAATCGAGCAATACCCTTGATATTTTGAGGGGGGACATCTAGGAACCATACTGAGTCTAAGGGAGTTGAGATGCTAAGAATAGATTTGATAGGAAAACTTTGTAATCTCAGTAATCAGCTTTCTCACGATCAGTTAGTATTAAAGCTCAGGATTGAGGCTTTGATCGCACCAAAAAGGGGGAAATTGTTAGGAATATTGTTAGAATTATTAAAACCCCTTTGTTGTCAATGTATGTTTATTATGTTTTGGAGCATAAAAGCTCAAGCCGATCTTGTTTCTAGCAACTTAGTATCGAGTCAAAATGTAAAAGTCCTGTATATGTCATATATACTCGAGTTGTAATAGAACTAGAAAAGAAGAATCAAGAATGCTGAAGGAATCATCGGACTTGATGATTGCTGAAGATTGCTGAAGAAGCCAGTAAAGGCTAGCAAACACGGAGGAATGCTGAACGCACTCGAGAGAATGCTGAAGAAGTAACTTCAGCATGTTGCGAGATCTTAGCAAGACTGCTGAGATGTCAGCTGTGAAGGGATTCGTGAACTGAATCACGAAGTCCGTTTGCCAAGGATCGTTAATTGGAATATCAAAAATAAATTGCTATGCCTATGATCAATCCTAGCATGCTCCTATATTATTATGCATAAGAAGGTTATGCGGAATACCCGGATTGATGAACGATGAAGAACGCGTGCACGGAGATGCCCTTTGATCTTTCCCACGCACCAAGATTTAATTTCCTAACAGATTGAGGAAATTAATCTAAAGAAAATAATAAATTATTTTCAAAAATAATGAGGAGAGAGAGAAGAAGAAATCCTCCTGATCTGATCTTCTGATCTGTTTCCCAACTCGATCTGAAAACCTGGTGAGGATTCTCTATCAGATCCCTTGCCCGGTTGAGAAGCAGAATTTCCTCCTCGTATCTCAGACTCTGTCGATCACCACAGCTCCCAATGCTCTGGTTTGCTGTGTGCAACTTGTGATCTTAAGAGTTGTAGGTGCATTGAGGTCTGAGGTACTGAGGCCTATTTATAGGAAATTCTAGGCTTCTGTTGGGCTTGAGTTATGATGGGCCAGACCAGGGACCAGAATGCAAATAGCAAATAAGGCCTATCAATTAATTAATTCCCATATTCAACCCAGAATATAATTAATTAATTAATATTGATTCATGCCACCAGAGAATCAATACTGTCCTACCTATTTGCTACCAGGTTTTGAGGAACGAGTTGCATTGGACTCGGTTCATCCCCACATTTAAGGTTACAGACATTCGTTAATTAATTTAAGCTCTGACAAGCTATTTAATTAATTAACATCTTTAATTCCTGAATCAATCCACTCAAACCTTTTCACTTATGCTTGAACTTAATCAGCCTGCAGGACTTTAGCATAACGAACCTTTTGAGCTGTTCAGGGAATGTCACCATCCTATACTGGATGTGGTTACCTAGTTCAGATACCAGACAGTCATACACAGATTGATATCACCCAAGACTGCAGAAGTACAGGTTCAACTAGAACCCTCTCTACAACTCAAAGTGATATACAATATATGTATACTTCTGTACCTTCATATAGGTTTAAGATTCCATCGAGTCATAAGGATCTAGATTCTTTTAATGTCAGATAAAAGAATCGATCTCGACTTAGGTCCTCATCAATGTGTGCCCCACACCAGCATACCAAGACATCCAAGATAAGATGCTTATCCGCATATGCTGCAGCCTATACCGACAGTTTATCCTGGAACTGTCTCAGCTGTGATGACCATTTATATCTCGCTAGGTCAAATGATCCATACGATCTTCCGTGATCTTCTACACACCGTATGATATCCCTATCGACGAGATAAGAGGATAATTGTGTTTGCGACACATGTTTGTTAATTCAGACAGGAGATGAACATACAACAATTATGATTCCTAGTATATTAACCAATAAACCTTGTACATAATATACCAATCATAATGCTTTCAGTATATAAATCCATCAAGCTGTATGTCAACCGCCAGCAAACACTCAACAACAATCAAGAGAAAAATACAAGTTGTAAATCAGAAGGATCTGGATCACAAGGGAAACCTGACGAATCAGAGAATAGAACAATCAACAGGCAGAACGGAGGTTTCAAGTTAAACTAAAAGATCCGTTCCGACAAAGACAGCTACAAATAGGAGCTATGCCAATCAGAGATGAAGGAGACTTGAAGATTCTTTGTCCGCTGCAGAAAAAGGAAGAACATAGATTGGCGAGCAATCCCTTTGAGTCTAACGGATAAGATTCAAACAATCGTTTGAATCTTCACCTATAAATTAGTGTCATCCTAAAATGATTTAAAGCTTCGTGAAATTCTATTTACAGAGATATATAAGAGAAGATCCAAACACTCTCAACATTACGCGAACTCATCCGAGCTAGTACATGATTGAGGCTTTTTCACAAGCTATCATACTTGAAGCTCGAGACCTCTGAAGTTTAACTTCTAAGGTTGATATTGGGATTCTTTCTATCTTAGAAATAATCTAGCCGTCACCTTGCTGTGCAAGCGTGATTATTACGGGCAATCACCAACACAAGGATAGGTTCTGGGAAGAACTATAAAACTCCCAACAGTCAGCGTCCAAGGAGAAGGGAGGTTTTTCCTCACTCTACGGAGCGACAAGGTGAAGATTGAAGACCGAGGTGCTTGAAGGTGCGCGCTGACTAGACGGAGGAGCTTCTCAATGTTAGAGATCAGGTCTGACCTTGTATTCAACCGTTTAGTAAATTTTCAGACTGAGGAATAAAGAGAGGACGTAGAACATTTGTTCGAACCACTATAAATCCTTGTGTCCTTACTGCTTTATTTTGTTATTGTGTGTGCACATATTTAAAACTCAACACATCAAGTGTTGTAGTATAATATGCAATTAATCTAACGAATATTGGAGCTAAAACACATTTGATAAACACTCGCTAAGTCGAGACCTTAGCAAGATAAGTGCAAGACATTATTAATACTTCCGTTGCATGTACAAATTCTCTGATTGGGGACCAACAGACTTCTAGGCGGACCAGGATGAGAAGAAATCAACCTCGGGTTATGTGTTCATCTAGGGTCGTGAGCTATATCTCAGAGGATTGTAAAGCAGAAAATCATTGCGAACTCTGCCTTGCAGGTAGAATATGTTGCTGCTTCAAAAGCTTAAAAAAAAGTGGTATGGTTAGAGTTGGATGTGGTTCCTCGTTTGCTTAATGTTGTCACAATCTACTGTGATGACACTGCTGCAGTGGCGAACTCAAAGGAACCTCAGACTCACAACGCTGCTGCAGTGGCGAACTCAAAGGAATCTTGGACTCACAAAGATATCAAACATGTAGAATGGAAGTACCACATCATATAAAAAATTGTATCAAGGGGCGATGCGCAGATTAAGAAGATTGACACGAACGACAACCTAGTTGATACATTCACAAAGAGCTTACCATAGAAGGCTTACAAAGGACATGTTCGTAGCCTTAGATTGTGGTGGATGCCAACCACTTAGTGGTTAATGTAATAGCTAGGCTAGATAGATACACTATATATTCTGGCAGACGGTTGTAATGCTTTGAGTATAAGTGGGAGATTGTTGGAATTTGTATACTGAAAGTATATATTATGTTGTCTATATGATTTACTTTTCTGCTATCAGTGGACAAACATACTTGCGAGAACAACGTTATTCTCTTATCTCTTTGATAAAGAGATCATACGATGTGTAGGAGATCGTAGAAGATCATATGGATCACTTGATCTAGCGAGATATAAAACATATCACAACTGAGACAACTTGAGTATTAGTCTATTAAGTGGCAGCATATAGAATTATGAGTGGTTTATCTTGATCATTTGGTATGCTGGTATGTGGGGCTACGTATTGATTGGACCAAAGTGAGATTTGTTCTTCTGTCCAATGATCACTGATATTTCTACCGGATTAATTGCAATACAGTGGCCAAATAGATTTATAAAACCATAAGTTGACAAACCCATAAGGAAAAGAATAACGAGATTATCCCATGTACTAGCCATAGTTCTTGGTTCATTGTTTGAGTAAATAAAACCCAAGCCAGCAATCCTCAAAGCAAACTAATAACAGGATGAAACTCTATCTAATACCAAATAGATTCATAACTCAAATGTCGAACCCACAGAGAAAAGATATGCAAAATAGTCCTATGTACTTAAACACAGTTTCGGATTAATTGTTTGAGTAATTCAAAAATCAGATTTGAGTTGTTAAACGAGGTAGAAAAAATAAATAAAACTTGTTTTAAATAAAACGAAACACAAATCCTAGGGAAGAAATCTTACTATGGATAACATGTAAGAATCAATTAAATCAACAGGTGGAATACTGCATTAATGATATATTTCCTTGGTCGGGCAAATATAACCTAGATTACTAATTTGTGACTATCTCCTCTCGGTTTCAAGAACACCAAATTAGTCAATCTCATATGCAAATCAGTTTAATTCCTACAATCTAATACTTCTTGGTCGGACATCATAGAGTATATCATGCATTCCTAATCTCACTATCAATATTCACCTCTCGATCATTCTATCAATAGTTAGACATCTAAATTAATCGTCACCTCTCGGTCTTTGAATTAAATTAGAATTATAAAATAAACACAGGAATCATGAACCTAATTAATTTATCCTAAACATGCATTCAAAATAATATCAAACCCTGGAAATAAAATATATAATTAAACTGAAATAAACTTGCATTAAAATAAAAATAAAAATTCAAAATTAAAACTCTAACTACAGAAATTGAGATTGAGGAGGATATATGAACTAATGTTCATATAGGGATTGAAGTCCACTGAATAAATTAGTCTAGAGGGGTATTTATAGTGTTTGTATGGACTTTACAAGGCTGAATTCTATAGGAGATAGGAGTAGATTTGATGCATATCTATATCTCCATGTCCTACAATGAGTATATCTTTAATCTTGAGTCTTCAAGGCTTCTAGTATGATATATCTCTCCAATTTTGGCCCAAGATTCGTGAAAATCTTCCAAAAATTCGTCAAAAACACGCGTGTCGGTCGAAGTCGATCTGCACGGTCTCACGGTTTTGGCCATAACTTTCACTCCCGAACTCCAATTGACCCGATTCTAGTTGCGTTGGAAAGCTAACTCGAAGCTCTATCCATTTCCATGTGCCAATAGCCCGAATTACTTGTGTAGAGAAACTATTCACTGCTAGTCTTGCACGTCACTGCTTTCGGAACGGATTTTCGGTGAATTCGACCTCAAACCTGCAAGAATACACCACTACAAGCGCAATACCCTCCTAGAGTGATTCATGCAATAAAAATAAATAAAATAAACAAAAATGAAACTAAAAACAAGGATAAATCAAACCAATAATGAGTGAAAATATGAACTCATCATCCAACAACATTAAAACTAGATCTCCTGACTTGGTTAAGTTTGGATCCTAATAAAGGTTCAAAAGTATGCACATGTTGCATGTCACTTTGAATTCCATGGTGGAGTGATTTATTAACATGCTCGTATATCCATGTATTGGGTAACAACAACTTTTGTAGTACGTTTTAGTAACGAGCATTATGTAACCATATCAGAGTAATAGGATGTGAGCATTTCCTAAGGAACTAAAAAAGGTTCATTATGCTCAAGTCCTACAGGTTGATGAAAGTAAATATTTGAAGCTTGTCATAGGCTTAAGTTAATTATTGAATGTCTAGTAATCTTAAATATGGGGATTCACTAAGTCGACACAACCCATTCCTCATAACGTGGTAATAATGTGGTAGGTCAGTAGTAATTCTATTGTCGAATGAATTAATATTAATAAATTAATTAATTATGTTTAGGGTTGTAAACATGAGAATTAATTAATTCACAGGCCTACTTTATTATTTACATCAGGTACCAGGTCTGGCTTAATAAAATGCTTAATGGAGCCCATTAGAGTTTGAAATCCCAATTATAAATAGCTCATTCTCTCCTTAGATTCATAGTATATCACAATATAGTAGAAACCATACAAAGAGAGATTAGGGTGGCGCATGTAGTAGTGGGAAAGAAAGGAATTTTTATCTTGGTGTATGTGCAATCTAGTCCAATAGAATCCTCACCAGTAGCTGGATTGAAAGCAAGGAATATAGATCTGTAGGCGTGATCGGCACAATTAATCTACTTTCTTCCCTTCATCTATTTGTTAATTTATTGTTAAATTGCATATATGATTTAATTCTCATTCCCCCAAAATAAATCATGCGTATGGTAGAATAAAATTTAAATTCAACGTCGTTTCAAATTCAAAAACTTTAAAACACCAGGTAAATTTGAATCTAGTAGAATTGAATTAAATAGAAGCATGCAATGAGTTTATTTATCGAATGGTAACTTATTTTAACATCCATGAGTAGTTTGGATTAAATGAATTTGTGATTTCGAGTCACGGTAATATCCCTTCAAAACAACCTTGTAAGCCATCTCAATACGGGATTACTTCTGAAACTCTATACTCCTAGAAAAAATTACCCGGAGTTGGATCTATCCTTCTCCACACTACTTCAGAGTTGGTCCGCCCACTCTGCATTCTAGGCTACTTCGGAGCTAGTCCACCCACTCCATCGTTTATCTTTTATCATAACCAGTTCACGCATTATGCATTCCACGCTATTTTGGAGTTGGTCCGCCCACTCTATATTTCTTAGAATTGGGTCTTATCCCTCTTTCTTTATTATTTTTATAAAAGAGCTTGTCTGCTCACTCCTCATACTAGAAAACATTGAGGTTTGAGTCTTCACTCCCTATCCTGACTTCTTGGTCGGGCCAATCTTAACTTGTTTCTCCCGAAGCCTCTTTGCAAGCCTTCAGTTGGGGGAACCCCTCTTGAAAGCCATTAGGTTGGGAAACTATCCCTCGGGAAGCTACATTCAATGAAGATGATATGCACACTCTTCCGTACAAAAGCTACGAGAGTTGAGTTTTCAACTCCCTTAGATGTCTACTTGAGCCAGAACAACATCGGCCTCTTCCCGAAGCTTGTCATAAGCCTTCAGGTGGGAAATCTTGAAGGAATTATACCATGTCCAATTAACATAATTCAAATAAATCAAAAGACCTCTGTGGATGTCTAAATGATTGTAATACATCAATTATTCCCTAACATGCTCCTATTTAATAATACAAATTTCCATGTAGAGGTTTTATCGAATTACCTGTCCTCCGTAGAGTCTGTGATATGGAATTTATTTGCACACAAATAAACACCTCACAAGAATAAAATTTATCAAATTCGTGAACTCACTTCGCCCACCAGTCAAGTACTTGCTACTACTTCAACACGCGATATCCGAGTATGATCAAAAGTTGATTGGTTGACTACCTAGGCAATGTATTAAAACTAACTAAACTAACAACACATCCAAGGAACTGAAATCGATTAAGAATAATCAAACACAAATTACTCACAAAAATCAAGGGAATTGAAACAAGGTATGAAACTTAGGACTTAGGTATGAAACATGCAAGGAACTTGATTGACTACAAAATCTTCACAAACCTATTTAATCTCTAGTTGAGCTTATCGATCCACCCTACAAAAGTTTATCCCCTTTACTACCGGATGATTAACCGTAGATTACCTAGGATATTTCAACTATCAATCGTCCTATCACTAGGTAACTCCCTAAAGCTCCTGGATTATCAACCTAAGTGCCTTCTTCTTTTCGTTAGAGTGAACCTTAACACCTACGTTTTGATCTATTCACATAGATTAGACCTGCGTATTGGCCACAATGTAACCTACTAATTATCAAACACTTGGAATGCAACTCACAAAGTTCGATGAAATGAGCTCGAGATGAAAACAAACTCAAACGAGAAGTAAGAAAAACACACAATTCATTAATTAAAGCTTATTACGATTACTCATACCTAAATCCTAATTGAATTCACTCTTCCATACCTCGGATTGCCAATAATTGAAAATAAAAAATACAAATGTCCATTACAAAGTATGTGGCAATGAAGTTTATCTCTCCAATGCTTGATCTCAAGTCTTGATACTCTCTTGACTTGATTCCTCCTCCAAATTGAGTAGATCTTGCAATAAATCTTGACCTTGATGAGTTTTGGGGAAGTTATGTGGTGGTTATCTCGAGTAACTATTAGAATTCTTCTTCAAATCTAATTTTCCCCTTTTATATTAAGTTTTCCGCGCCAAGATTTTGCCCGAAATAAAAGCCATTTCGTCCAAAATGTGCTTCTGCTTCATTTTGAGAATTTTCAATCAATTTCGGCTTAAATTCTCCCCATTTCGGCCAAAATTCAGCTCTATCCAACTTGAAAACTCCTCCCTGTGATCATTTCGGTCAAGATGAAGCTCAGAAATTAGATTTTTGCCTTGACCTCCTTGATTTCGGCCGAAATGCTCCCCATTTCGGCCAAATTTGCCTCTGTCCCACATCCTCATTTCGGTAGAAATGCAAGAAAACTTTGCAAAACTTAAACTTTTTCATCTATTTTTCATCCTACAACACTTGAAACACAATTATTACTTAAGTAACACAAAATCTATAAAAAAACCTATGATATGTGGATGAAATGCATGTGAATTAACTCTAAAATGCTTCATTTATCCACACAAAGTGCATACATTTCACACACATATCAGTCTTCAATTTGTGCGTATGGATTAAGGCCTTTGAATCCTCGCGCTCCAAATTTAATCCTGTGGAATGATGATTAAACATTTGGTTTTAATTCATAATTAAAACTGAAACAAAAAAAAGGGAAGAAAGAATCCTCGAGATCTGGCCTTTTGATTTGTGTCCCTTGCTCCTATCCGAATATCTGGTGAAAAAACTGCTACCAGATTGCACAGAGGATAAAAATCAGATTTCTCTAATTTTCCCTCTATGGCTGCCCCTTTCTGTTGCTCTCAACATGTTCAGTTCTTGAAATACAACTTATGATTTGAACTGTAAAGCAGTAGGGGTATTTAAAATAAGATTCTTAAACCTATTGGGCTTAGAGCTTTTCATGGCCAGACCAGAGACCAGTATGCAATAATATATAGAGTCTTTAAATTAGTTAATTTTCATATTCAACTCGTGATATAATTAATTAATATTAATTTATAACCACCAGAGAATCAATACTAACATACCCGTTTATTATCACATTATAAGGAACGAGTTGTATAGACTCGATATATCCCCATATTTAAGATTACAAACATTCATTAATTATTTTGAGGTCTGACAAACTCCAAAAGTAATTAACATCTTTTATTTATGAGTTGTAACACTCAACCTTTTCATTTATAATTGAACTTAATCACCCTGCACGACTTTATCATAATGAACTTCTGAGCTACTTAGGGAATGCCACCATCCTATACTGGATATGGTTACCTAATTCCGGTAAAAAATAACAATATACAAATTGCTATCACCCAAGATGCAGATATACAAGCACATGTAAGACTCCACCATAGCATCTCAAAATGACACGCAAATCTGCATTCACTTCTGAACCTTCAATAGACTCAAGATTTCGTCAAGCCATCATGATCAATATTTTTTAATATCAGATAAAGAATCAATCTCAGTTAGGTCCTATCAATACATACGAACGTAGCTAAGATAAGCTACTTATTAATGAATATGACGCAACTTATATAAAATAGTTTATCCTGAAATTGTCTCAGTCATGATAACTATTTTCATCTCACTAGGTCAAGCGATTCATACGATCTTATGTGATCTACTATACAACGTATGATCTCCCTATCAACAAAATAAAAGGATATAGTTGTTCGCGTTGTATCTTTGTTAATCAAAAAGAAGAATTATAAAATTGTATACTAGACATTAATTATTCCCAGTACATCGAACATAACTGTTTACTGATATACCAATCATAATGCTTTGCGGTATACAAATTCCAATAATCTCCCACTTATACTCAAAACATCATAATATGTTTTTTCAGGTTATACAATAAGTTAAAACTATTAGTAGTTAATTTAACCAATGAGTGGCTTGCATCAACCACGGTCCAAATCCATGAATCTCTATCATAGATTTTTGTTGTGAGCTTTTTTACAAGCTAAGCAACTAATTTTTTTTTCATTTTTTCTCTTTTGCATGTCTCTCTTATTTTCGTATGTAACTTTATATGCCATATCACATTGTGAATTATAGATTTCTCAAATTTGCAACTGCACTAATAGCATCACTTAAACCAGTGATACTTTATGCAAATGAATAACCATTAATGAATTCTAACTGGTAATACCCGAATCATATTATACTGTGTAGCCCACAAAACTAACCAATTTTTTGACTCTACCATTTTATGATTCTATTACCCAAAGTGAACATATAGTTAGAGTTAGACATTCTTATAATCTAGTCCACGTGGGAACCCAAACCATAACCTACAACACATATGCTCGACCGCTTTGTGTCTATCCAGGTTTAAGACTGATATTTAGCAACTATGTCAACCGCATAGTAAGATATTAGTTTTTATACGGTAGCCATGTAGAACGTTTCAGACAAACTTAACATCCTCTTCTAGCAATCATGCAAGACTTTGATCCTGAGGATGTACCTAGCATCTTTTTTGTCTTATATTTGTAACTGTTCGGATAACCATCTTTGTATACCTGATAATACATCCACATTGTTTCCAAATAAGAGAATATTATCTGCATATTGTGTAAGATACACCACGCTACCTCTGACATATAACTAGTATATAGAACTCTCGTTCATGCTAAGTGAAAATCCATAGGATTTAAACACGTCGTTTGAACGTAAGTTCCATGACCGATAAGCTTGAGTCTATAGAGGGGCTTCCAAAGCTTTTAGACAAGATGCTATTCGATTTATAGCACATTACCTTCAGGTTGTTGAAACTGCCATATCACTAAGGCTTTTACCAGTAGATAAATTGAATTTTCCTTCTGTTGAGAGAAGATCTAGAAGAAGCTCATACACTACATGCTTCATCTTACTTTTCTCATCTACTTAAGTGTACATGTCTATAAACTGAATCACGGACATCACATAACCACACACTAATCCACCATTATCCAATTATTGCCTCTTAATAATCTTTATATGACTGATATGGTAATCCTTTTTCCATACCTTCATAAGTCATGTCAAGATATTGCATAATATCTCTCGTATACTCAAAATTCTTAAACTTGATCTGCAGCATACTTGACAACAATCATAATGTGCATGCTCTTTTAGAAAAGGACATATGAGTTACTAGATAACGACAAGAAATTTATAAAGCAAACAAGTGTTCGTAGGCAATTAGTAATTTATCAATGTTGCGTTTCCATTCCAGGAAAATAGGACAAGATAATAAATAAAGAGCAAGAGTAAAATCGGGAAAGTTGATATTAACATATCTGAAACAATTAACGGTCAAAGAAAGAACATAAAAACAAAACATTGAAATATGTAAGTATTGTAACCTTTTGATAAACCAATACAACTATTTCATCCAATTGCTCAAGAAATTTTATTGCAAGCCTCACATGTGGACGTTTACAATAAAACCACTGAACCAGACTATATCTTTCAATTCCAGTAATGTAATTCCATGTCACTTAACCTTTGACCAAAAGAATTAATTATCGGAGATAACTTGAGACCATGTTATCATACTGAGTATGGATGTCACAAATGAGTTATACTCTGGCTAACATCTAAGCAAATAACCACAACGCTAACTCAAGTCGTGAAAATCCAATTGTCATACATACTAGGCCCATGATGCATGATTTTCACACATTTGTTATCTCATTTAATTCAGTGCCAGAGAACTTATGAGAAACCAAATACGCATGCAACATATGTAGACATTTACACATAGTCTTCTATTTCTCACATGAATTAAATGTTTTATTTAGAAATCTCATATCAGAAATTATGAATAATAAAATAAGCAAGCTACACACGTAGACGTTTACTTATTGAGTTATTCATTTCCAATAAGAGATCGCTTTGTGGAGGTCTTGATTTTCTTTAAAAAACCCCTTGCTCAGTATTTTTATGTCAAAAGGATGTTTGCGCAAATAATTATTTTATGCTACTATAAATTATGTTATTGCTAAAATTCCATAATATATACTCCCTCTGTCCCGGATGAATTGTCCTGGTTGATCGGCACAATAACCAAGGAGTGTGAGTGTAAAGTAAGTTGAGTGGAATTAATATTTTATTGTTGAGTGTGAAAAAGTTGCCTTTTTAAATAATGAGACAATTGAAGTGGGACGGACGAAAAAGAAAAGTGGGACAATTGAAGTGGGACGGACGGAGTAATATGAACCTGAAGTTTATAAACATTATTTAATATACATAAAATAAAATAAATAAACATGCTTGTAACAATAAATTACAAAGCAATTAAAACGCGCTTCCCTATTTAATTACAACATGCTTAGTGCAATTCACCAAATCATACAAGAACAATTAAAAATAAAATAAAATATTCTCGTGGCCGTGGAGATATTGTACTTGCATAACTACCTAAACTATTACAATTTATGATTTAAATATAGATCTTCAAAACACTTCAGATTTCTGGGACTTCAATTTTTGTTGAACTCTGATTTCTTTCTTCCAATTGGGATTTTGGAATAATTAGAGTGGCGCAACACGACCGCGCAACGCATGTGCATGGGCCAAATCCATGCCCAACCACAACATCTGCTCACCGGAGTTCAGTTTGCCGTCGTTGCAGTGGACCTCCATGCACGCCGCCTCAACTCTAATGAACAGGAATTATCGGAGATTGCGCAGGTGAACCAGGCCGCGCCTGCACCTCGCAGTCCTGGAGCTCGCGTAGAAGCCCTTCCCCCGATTGCAAGCCATCACGTGATATCCCCATCATCGTCGGCACCCTCCCAAACTGCATCCACTGCGCACGGCTAGGAGTTGGGTGTAGTGGCTGATAGGGTTCGTGGAGAACACACGAGCGATGGCTAGGGTTTGGAATTAGAGATCGTGGCTTATGGGCTCAGGTTGTGGATGGCCCGTGTAGCCACCCCCCCTACGGACACGTGACCTACCATTTTATTACCACGTTATGAAGAATGGGTTGTATAGGCTCGGTATATCCTCATATTTAAGGTTACAGTCATCTATTAATGAATTTGAGCTCTGACAAACTCTAAATTTAATTAACATCTTTTTTATTCCTGAGTTGTACAACACAACATTTTCATATATGCTTGAACTTAATCAGATTGCAGGACTTTAGCATAATGAACCTTCTGAGCTACACTAAAAATATCACCATCTTATACTGGATATGGTTACCTATTTGCAGTCACAAATAATCATATATAGAAATTGCTGTCACCCAAGATGCAAATATACAACTGCATGTAAGACTCTCCACCATAGCACCTCAAAGTCACACACAAATCTGTATTCACTTTTGAACCTTCATTTGACTTAAGATTCTGTTAAGCTATCAAGATCACAATTCTTTTAATTTCAGAAAGAAAAAAAAATCAATCTCAGTTAGGTTCTATCAATACATACCTAATGTACCAGCATATCTAGTAGCCAAGACAACCTACTTATTACTGAATATGCCGCAACTTATACCAACTGTTTATCTTGAAATTTTCTCAGCTGTGATAACTATTTATATCTCGCTTGATCAAACAATTTATACGATCTTTCGTGATCTACTACACACCATATGATGTCGCTATCAATGAGGATAAAAGGATACCGTTGTTCGCTTTGTATGTTTGTTGATTAGACAAGAGAAATGCAACATTGTATACCAGACATTAATGATCCCCAGTACATCAAACATAACTGTTTACTGATATAACAATCATAATGCTTTGCAGTATACAAATCCCTACAAATCTACCCATGGAACATGTTTATGAAGAACAACAAACTTTATATCAAATTCTCTTCCTCCTTCTATGACACATATAATTATCTACTCCTCCATGGAGTCGGATTGGTATTCTCTTCCTCCTTCTCGAGAGCATAATTATTATCTACTCCCCCACAGATTTGCATTGGTATTCTCTTCCTATTCGAAGCGTATTTATTATCCACTTCCCGACAATGTTGGATTAGTATTCTATTCCTCCCTCTACATAGCATATTATTATTTACTTCGCCGTAGAGTCATATTGATATAATCTTCCACCTTATGTAGAGAGTATTACTATCCTCTCCCCATAGAGTCAGATTGGTAAATATCTCCATTCCTCTACGGAGCATATTTATTATACATACCCTCATTGAATCATAGTAGTATTCTCTTTATCCCTCTGCGAAGTGCAATTAACATCCACTCCTCTACAGATTGGGTCCATTCATCCCATAGACGGGTTATTATTATTCACTCACTTTGGAGTCAAATGGTCTTCTCTTCTCCCACAATGAAGCTTACTATTCACTCCCTACGAGTCGAATCTCTCATTTTCTTCAGTTCAAAGTTAAACAGTTTCCTCCTATGTGGAACTGCTGTTTGCACCTTTATTGAAAGTCTGTCAAAGGTCATCTCTTCAAGAGCTGTCATAACGCTCAGACTTTAATGACATTCGATAAATCATTTCCCTGAGATGGTACAATAAGTCTTTAGTTCTAAACTAATTGGTTATTTGTTTATTCTTAAAACAAAAGTTCCTATTTTCTTGAGAAATGAATGAGCAATAGTTGAGGTCTAAATCCGATGTGGCCTAAAAGCAACCCCAACCCAGCCCAACCCATTGCGACAACCCAATGTCTGAGGCCAGCTTTTGGTTGTCATGAAGGGAAAAGGTCTAGACATTCAACAGCCCCAAAAGATACCTCGAAGGACACTAGTTCCGTAGTCCGTGAACTTGAAGCTGCTTTCCTTAAAGAATGTTTTGGCACTTCATCCGACCCTAGCAAAATGAGCCTTAGAGCACAAACGAAACTTAACAATGAAGATGTGGCTTGAGGCACTAACTTCTATACAAACAACCTGGTCTACAATGTTGTCGATGAAGTTCTCCTAATTGCCCATAATGTCCACTAAAAAACCTTACAACAACAAATTAGAGGACACTAAAATGAAAAAGAAGATTCTGAGAGAGGAGCAATGACACCTTTAATGCCCTTGTGATGGTGATACCATCGATTAGACAGTCATATCCTAACCTTAAGCTTGTGTTATATTCTCTTGATGTATATATTGTTATTTTATGTGTTAAACAAAGGAGGGACACACAATGAATGCACAAACTTTTTGGAGAAAAAAAAAAGATGTGTGCCCGTTCCTCGTAGATGCGGAAATTTACACGAAATAAAAATATTTATTATTAGATCAGCTGTAATCGAACCGAGTCAATGTAATCGAACCGAGTCGAGTCGAGTAGTGACGTGCTCAAGTTTGATTCGTTTAGTTTCGAGTCGAGCTTCGAGCTTTTTTATCGAATACTTTGATGTTCACGAACGTTATCGAGCTTTTATCGAGCCTAAACGAACTTTCTAAATTTAGAATATATTTAAGATTTTCATTATTATTTTGAAGAAAAGGTTATTTATTCCAAAAAAAATATCATATTCATGCTCAAATTCTAAACTTTTTTCATTATTAGATAGATTTATCATTATTGTTACTCTTAAATCATAAAAATATTATTTTTATAAAAGTAATTGCTTTATATTTCTTACTAATTTTAGCTAACGAGCCTGCTCACTAGTCGAATATTATGATGCTCAAGTTTAGTTCATTTAATAAATGAGCTTTACTAAACGAACTCGAACGAGCTTTTATTGAATCGAGATCCGAGTAGCTCACGAACAGCTTGGTTCATTTACCCCCCTAATTATGCTGTCATAGGAAATAGCTCAAATATACCTGGTAATATATTTTAGAGGCCAAAATTTATCTAGCCACTTTGGATAACTTGTTAAGTTATCTAGCCACATGTATAAAAATACATGTTTTTTAGCCACTTTGCCAATGATTGGAGAGAGAAACTGAATTTTCAAATGTTGTTGCATTAATTATTTTGGATTTATTGTCTATTACCCCACCACCTACCCCACCACCTACCCCACTTCCCCCCTTTCTCTCTCCTATCTTTTCCGTCGAACAGCCGCAGCCTCCATTTTTGGCGATTTCAAGCTCTCTCGGCCAGAAAAACGCACGCCCCAACCGGAAAAAAAATACATTGCGCCTATTACAATGTCTGGAGAGGAAGAACATCCAAACCAAGTAAGTTAATTCCTACGGCGACGGGCTGAACATTTTCGTCATTTTTTCTGCTTTTCCGTCGAATTTTCTATGCTTTTTAGATTCAAATACATGTTTAATTATGTTTATAGTTGATTAGATTTCGTATTTCATCGATTTCTAGGCTTAAATACGACTAGAAACAATGTAGGATTGATTTTTGCTGCGATTTACTGTGAAAAACACTGTGCGAAGCCGCCCTAGGAGAGAGACGACGAGATCTCGATTTGGCAAATCGAGATCTCGATTTGGCAAATCGAGATCTCGATTTTTTTTAAATCCATAATAATAATGCGTTTACATTTCATCTCGATTTAATTTTTTTTTTAATATTTGCTTTTAATTCTTTTAATTCTGCTTTTATTTAAATATTTTATTTTATTTAATTGCAGGTTTGGGAGTGGATCAGACCCGGTCTGCAGGGGACAGTCCCGCGGTCGATGAATTGTTACGATCGGGACATTCTTGAGGACATTCGGACTAGATTTGCGAGCTTGGGAGATGAGGACGATGATATTTCCAATTTATTTAGGGAAGGTCCCTTTGGTGAATTTCTCTCTTTCCGGTGGAAGAAGAGAACGATACGTGCTACTTGGGCTCTTA
Organism: Plectranthus barbatus; assembly: GCA_026898455.1. Lineage (NCBI taxonomy): Eukaryota > Viridiplantae > Streptophyta > Magnoliopsida > Lamiales > Lamiaceae > Plectranthus > Plectranthus barbatus. The sequence goes on along the minus strand of JAPKLW010002661.1, from coordinate 47,206 downwards.
TCACCCACGAGATTAATGTGGATGGGGCTGAGGATCAGCTGTGGTTTCGTGTTGGCGAAACCAACTTACGATTAGGTGCAGAGGAGTTCTGTTTGATGACCGGGCTGCGGTTCGGCGATTCAGATTTTGATCCTACTGCAATGAAATTGAGTGATATCCCGAAGGACGGGTGCTTATATTCTCACTACCAAGACTTGCCGAGTGTAGATCAGTTGCACCTTGATTTCATGAACAGGGACTTGATTCTAAGCGATTCTCTTGATGATTATGTGAAGATCGCTCAGATTCTTTTTGTGTACCGGATGTTGATTTGCTTGGATGGGAAGCGAATGGTAGACCCATGGGTCTATGCATTGGTGGAGAGGCCTCACGAGTGGAGGGCTTTCCCTTGGGGCTCGTGGTCGTTCAGTGTCTTACTGCATCAGATGTCTGTCGTGATCACATCTTCGAAGTCAGCTAAGGTGCCTTTGGTCCATATATACGGCCCTGTTTGGGTGTTAGAGGTAATTATTTGTAATTTTAATTTTTAATTTAATATATTTTTAATTTATAAAAGACAAGACAAGAATTATTAATTATTTACATTATTTTGCAGGCATGGGCGTACGAGGTGATCCCTGATCTGGCAAAGGTATGTGCGTTACGCGGTATGCCATTGGGGACTATGCCTCGATGCTTGATTTGGAAACCTCATTATGTTCGGGATGCTGACTTTACTGATTTTTTCACAAAAGAGGTAATTATTGTTTATGATTTTTTTTTAATTATTATTAAAATAAAATATTATATATTTTATTTGATTTTTGTTTTTTTTTCAGCATGTTTGTAGTACTTCACTGCAGCCGACTGAGGATGAGGCCGATTCTGAGTTTTGGCAAAGTCTGCGGAATGCTGAGCAACCGATGATTCGCAGATTTATACCTTACAGAGGCTTGAGGCCCCGATCATCAGTCTCTCAGCGGGGTGCTGCTAGTGCCTCGAGGTCTTCTTCGAGGAGGGTTCCACAGCAGCAGCAGTCGCCGCCACAGCGCCGTCCCTCGCCGCCGCCGCAGCAGTCGCCGCCGCCGCAGCAGTCGCCGCCACCGCATCAGTCGCCGCCGCCGCATCAGTCGCCGCTACAACGCGACCCATGGCCAGAGTTCGAAATGAGCAGTGGTGGTTTTGAGGTTCCAGTCCGCTCTTCTTTCGAGCCTACTCATTTTTCTCCTCGGCGACAGGCTAAGAAGCGCCCGCGACGTTCCGCATCTGCAGAGCCTCGAGAGGTACTTGTGTTTAAATTTGTTTGATTTTTATTTGATTATATTTTACTTATATACTTATATTATCTTTTCAGACTGGACAGCCTCCATGGTACGAGTGGTACGGGATGTCCACGGACGACATGGTGCGATTTGCAGTGCCATTGGCTGGTCAACTCGTGCAGCCACTTGCAGATACACTTCTTCCACCACTGAGAGCAGGGCTCGTGCAGCCACTAGCAGATTACATGATTGCTCCAGTGGCTGATCGCATGATTGATCCAGCGGTGCAGCGAGATATGCCACCACTGTCGCAGCAGCTTATACATCCATTAGCGAATCTGATCATTGATCCAGTGGCACAACGGGTTATTAAGCCATTGGCAGAGACGATGATTGATCCGGTGGCTCAGCGACTTATTGGGCCAGTCGCAGATAGACTGATGGTGCCGGTAGCTGATCGTGTGAGTCAGAATATTGTGGAGCCGGTGTCTGCCAGGGTTACTCATAGGTTGAAGGTCTTCTTACTGGACCTCGCAGATACACTTCTCTGCCGCCCTCGCCGTAGCGAGAGATGGGCCCCACCGTATCCTCCTTATTCTAGAGGTACTTGTGTTTAATTTGATTTATATTTGACTATATTTTACTTATATATTTATATTATCTTTTCAGATTGGACAGCCTCCTCTTTTGGCCCGACCGCCTCGCAGCCCGTTGGCCCCACCACTTCATCGACTGCGGCCCCCACCGCCTCTCAACCCGTTGGCCCCACCTCGTCATCGGCTGTGGGCCCCACCGCCTCTCAGCCCGTTGGCCCTACCTCATCATCGGCTGCAGGCCCCACCGCCTCTCAGCCCGTTGGCCCCACCACCTCATCGACTGCGGGGCCCACCACCTCATCCACTGCGGGCCCCACCGCCTCATTCGCTGCTGGTCGTACCGCCCCCTTTCGTGTTTCTGGTCCGAAGATGATGACAGACTATCTGTCTTTCATGGACGATATCACGCAGCAAGTCAGGGTGCCTAAGGAGGGAATGGTTATTAGTAGGGAGCTATATTTCCGGCCACTTAATGACCCGCAGGAGGATATTACAGAAGATGTAAGTGCATAACTATTAGTTGTGAATTTTTATATTATCTGCTTTATATTAATTTTTTTTTTTTTGTGATATCAGCTTTTGCAGATCTTCATGCGTATGTCACGAGACATGGTTGCCAGAGCTGACAGCAGCTTACTTGAGGACGGTGTTGACCCGGACAGCACTATCATATTAGACCCCTCTTTCTTTGTAAGTAATGAATGTTAAATTTTTTTTTTATTCTTTAATTTTCATTTCATATTATAATGTATATTATGTGCAGGATCGTATCTTGCTAAAATGGGATAAAGTCCCAAAGAAAAAACGAGGAAAGGCGGTTGATAATTACGATTGGTGGGAGGCCCATGATGATCTAGTGAAAGCTGTCCAGGTCGTGGTGGATTGTCTGGCTTTAGGAGTTGGTACAAGGCCAAACATGTAAGTGACATATTTTCATATTAAATTGTTCTATTAGTTTTCATGTTAACTTTAATTGTGTTGATTTGTATTTTAGGTGATCGGGATTGTCCATCTCTACGAACACTGGGTCACTGTACGGATTGATCTTCATAGCTGGACCGTTGAGTTATATGACTCACTTTTCCACGCTTTAAATGATCCATCTGACCCAGTTCTCTATCTGAAGCGGGACAAGGAACTCCGACCACTTCTTGTATTACTCCCCCGTGTCCTTGAAACTGCCGGGTACTGGGACATGGTCGATCCTCCTCGTGTAAGAATCCTTGGTAATTTTTCTCTGATTAAGGATTTTACTGAGATGCCCATGCAGTTAGATTCACATAGTTGTGGAGTATATTGTATGATTTTTGTTGATAGGTTACTACTTAGAAAGAGGAGAGCTCCAGTTAGTGACCTTACTTATGAGTTTACAATTCATTATAGGCAGCTTGTAGGTGCTAGGATTGTAAGTTGGTGTAGAGAAGCAGAAGCTCGAGAAGCTGAACAGTTGTAGTACTATTTTCTATTGTTATTATTAATATTGAATTTGCATTTTGATGTATTTTGTGATTGATATGAATTTGCATTTTGGTGTATTTAAGCTGAGCAGGATTAAATGGATTTTTTGGAAAAACAGATCACGAATTTCGAGATGAAATAGGAGATTTCGAGATCTCGAAATCAAATCGAGATCTCGAAATCTCATATTTCATCTCGAAATTCGTAATTAAGTAATTAATTGTAATTAATCTTAAATTAAAACATTATACAGTTTAAACATACATTACTTAACATTTATTTAACACTTTAAAGTTCATTTAACATAAGACATTATACATTTGAATCTATGCATGCATAAGATGTTTCTATTTGAAATGTTCATACCTTATTCATGTTTGAATAGGAAGAAGTAGAAGTAGTATAATACAAATCAAACATCTTTGTAATGAATGAATTTTTGCAAGTTTCTTTGTTATCGAATCTATTTTTCCTTAAATGAGTGTTATATGAGTTGATTATCCTCGAAAATTAGTGAATTAAACATCCAATTAGACAATAATCCAGAAAATCGAGATCTCGAAATTGATTTCGAGACATGTCGAGACAACAAATTGAATTTGTCTCGACTCAAACCCTACAAATCGCGAAATGGGGAATCGTGATTTCCAAATCACCAAGTCGAGATCTCGATTTGATGACGAGATCTCGACTTAGTGTTTTTCAAATCACGATATTCCCATTTAAATAAAATCCGAAATATATTTCAAATGACAGAAAATTGAATGCGAATATTATTCGACAATATGTCTAAAATATTAGACATTTTGATACACATTTTGACGTAGGAAAAATCCTCTTCCATTTAAGGAGATAGCATTGCGGGGGGGTTCCGTGCCCATTTTGTGCTTGCATGAGATGTTGCAGCATATTGTGGAGGAATCTGGAACAAGGACCGAGCTAGTGAAGGAGATGTTGTATTTGCTCCTTGTCCTTGATGTCTTTTCCTGATGAAGGACTTTTTCCTACATGTGACGTAGGAAAAATCCTCTTCCGGACTGTTTGACGTAGAAAAAATCCTCTTCCATTTGAGCAAGTGCCTTTATTCTTGAGTAAAATATGAATAAAATATAAAGGATGATGGAATAAATAGAAAAAGTAAGCTGCAAGTTAATCCTCTACCGGACTGTTTGACGTTAGAAAAAATCATCTTCTCTTTGAGCAAGTGCACGTATGAGGGGAATAAAGAGGAAGAACACATATTTTGAATGAAATATAGTTTGAGTAAATTCCTCCACCCTTAAATAGATGTTAAATTTAGAAAAAAAAAATTGTTTTAAAAAAATAAATTATTGTGTACAGTAGTTCACGTGAAAGTTGTTCAATAATGTAGTCAAATTGAGAATCTTTGCAGGCATTTATCGAGTAAAAAGTAGTATTGACATAGAAATTCATGTCCAAAAAGTAATAGTGATGTGATATGTCGAAAATGGGGGTATTCACGTGAAAGTTGTTCAATTATTGCCTTGATTCAATTATTGGAGTTCAATATGTCGAGATCTCGACATCATGATTTCGAGATCTCGATATGACGTCGAGATCTCGAAATCATGATATCGAGATCTCGACATATTGAACTCCAAATCACGATATTCCATTTCAATTTTGTAAAATCCACCTGAATTCGTATACAAACCAAAACACCTAAACAGATCAAATAAGAACTAAAAAAATCGTCCAAATATCAACCACAATATCACCAGAATTAATATAAACCAATATACCTTAACAACAACTGATCAATTCGTCATAGATGCGCAAACAAAAATAAAGCAAGTACCACTACTCACTCATATGGTCAACTCTATCCGGACATTTTCTTTTTGTATGCCCCGTCTGCTGACAGATACTACATGTCTTTGCCCGTCGCCTACGTGGCCCGTCTTGGGGTGGAGGACTGTTCAAATCCACCTCACCAATGGCAATATAAGCAGTGCAGGCACGTGAGTTGTGACCGGATTGTCGACATCTCCTACATACTTGAGATCTGCGCGTGGTCGAACTCTCAGCACCAGAACGTGCTCTACTCATCCTCGGACGGCCAGCCTGTCGAACTACTATCGGTGGTCTCACAACATAAGATGTTACCTCCGATGGGAGTACCCAATCCGATGGATGCGGCACAGTCATAATGGTGTGATGATATGTCTGTAGCAGAGTGAATTGCTTGTAGTAGTGTGGCACGTACTCTAATATCGGCTGCGAAATATATCTGACAATCGAAAAATAAGACACACATGTTATAATAATCTTTATTAACATATTTGCAATAATGAAAGTTCGAATTAACATATTACCTGAGGGCGGCAGCCGCATGACAACATGGAATCAGATCGAGATCGAACTGACGACACTCACACGTTCTGTGCTCTAAGTCGACACTGTAGCTTCTCTGTTGCCCTTCCACCTTGTATATGTGTGGCATGGTGGTGCCTCTGACTACAAGCTGTCGCCCATATTCGGACGACTCTGTTAATTTCGTCATAGCTACGTGTGTCAGAGCATGATCTCTAGACCGTGCAGCCGCTCGTCGCTCGTCAAACCATCTCTCAACCATAGCTCTGTAAGTCTCAAGAAGGGCACATATAGGTAATCGCCTTGCCCATAACAAACGAGAGTTGAGGGATTCGGCTGCATTGGACGTCATGAAGCTGAATCGGGTACCAGGGCACTGAGATCTCGACCAACGGTGAACTCCTATATCCAGAAGCCTCTTGTAAGCTCCTTCTTTGCTCAGAATCTCCAAAGTAGACATGTGCTTTTGAAATGCATCGTGCCTATAACAGTAGGCTGCATCTCGTAAAACAGCACCAACTTGCGGACCGTACCTCGACATGTTATTCGCCAAGTGGTAGTAGCAAATAGCATGCGTAGCATTCGAAAATGCTAACTCAACTGCATTTTTTATGCTCTTGTGCTGATCACTGACAATGATCAGTCCTTCGCGATCCCCGAAGCACACATGCAAGCGATGCATGAACCACATCCACGACTCATCATCCTCTATGGGTCCAATCCCGATAGCAAGGGGAAATAATTGTTCATTGCCATCTTTCGTCACCGCAACAAACAACATTCCCTTATTCTTGCCCTTCAGATGCGTGCCATCTACAACAATCACTGGGCGCATGAAGCTGTGAAATGCATCGATGCAAGGAGCAAGCGCCAGAAACATGTGCTTGAACAAACTCTCCGAAGAAGTGGATATCATACATCGTGCCTGGGTTACGAGACTGTAGCATGTGTAAGTAGCCCGGCAGCATCGCATAAGACTTCTCCCACTCGCCGAATATCATTGCAATGGCTATGTTTCTTGGCCGCAGGGCAAAACTGTAATCAATCTTGATGCCGAATTGAATCAACAATTCAGACATCATCTCCTTCGGCTTTAGAATAGCGCCCTCCGCCGCCAACTTACTGGAGAAATACTTACCCAACACTCTTGCGGGCACTCTGCGGGGAGCAACACGATCAATATCTGTCTGGCAGCTGTGCATCAGATCACACTTGAATACTCTCCAAACAGTTCCAGATTGTCTTGCACGCAGCATAAAAGGACAACCATTCTCATGCTTGCATCTGTAGTTGAGCCGAGTAGTGCTGGACCTCTCTGTGGAGTACTCCAATCGGTGATGCAAGTGATGCAGTCCTACAGCAAGGTCAAGTTCATCCTTGCTGCTAAATGTCGCTCCAATGCACAGCTGAGTCGGGGCCCAATCTGCGGGAATAATCCACTCCAAACGCTCAGGAGCATCAACCTCTATTAAAGGAAGCACCCAACTCCTTACTTCCTGATCATGTCGAGCTGCAGCCACAGATAGACTCAAGTTATTGTTCGATAGTCCGTACTGATCCATTCGCCCAGGAGCTAGAATCCATCTAGAAAAATCACTGACCAAGGACTCAAACAATCGACTCCGCCCCTCCTCCTCGTCCCTCTCCTCCTCGCTTGCCTCCTCCTCCTCCTCCTCCTCCTCATTATCATCATCATCACAATAATCATCATCATCATCATCTGTAGATTCCGCCTCATACTCATCTATGAAATCATCAGCTAATGAGATGCTAGGACCTCCCATTCGTGTTGATCGCTGTGACTCTGACTGAGGTGCCTGAAATCCGGACTGATTTTGCTTCAATTTGGTGACCACATATATAATTGGATCAATGCTATTTTCATATAGCATCCGCATAATATCTTCGTCGGTCTTCAGTCCAGCCTTCACATGCCTCGAGCCCCCAGATATACTGCTCATGTAAAACAAGCAGTAGCTAGTACTGAGGAGATCACAGTGCATGATCTCGTGAATCTCGGATAAAATGGTATTGTAGGAGATCCGTTCACGTCTCAAACAAATCAATTGCTCGTCTCCGCCCATATACTCGGATCTGTCCCAAGCCCCACCATGACGTATGATGAAACGTTGATACGACATCTGTAATAAATGAAACGAAAATATTAAAAAAAAATAGGATCATATTCCAGCAGACAATTCGAGATCTCGATAATAATATCGAGATATCGGAATTTAATTAAAATTAATCGCGATCTAGTGATAAAATCGAGATCTCGAGATGATGTCGAGATCTCGATATGGTGAAATCGAGATCTCGACATCATGTCGAGATCTCGATTTTATCACGAGATTGCGATTTTCCTGGGTTTCTCCCTAAGTTCTCTGCGTATTTTTTTACGAACAACAGTCCTAAAATCGCGATATTTTCTAAAAAACTAAGATATACAAGTCGATACTAAGATATGCATGTCGATTTTGAACACATAACAACATTATAACGCAGAAAACGAATCGAAAGTAAGAAAAAATGGTTGAAATCAACATACCTTCGATTTTTCTCTCTCTAAACCCTCTCAACAATCTTCAAATAATTTTTAAAATGTTTGCTTCCTCGTACAACCGAAAATATTTGTTTGTAAAAGGTTGTAATAAATTTACAACTACCTTGGTAGTTCAAATTAATTGTTCAAAATTAAATAAATGAATAAATAAATTAAATAATGAATATTTCCGAAAATGGAAACAACTTAAATAAAGTAAATTTTGTCTTGTAGCCGAAAATGGAAGAGAGAAAAAGACAAAAGTACAAAGTGGCTAGAAAACTTATATTTTTATCCTTGTGGCTATAAAACATACCCACTTATTCAAAGTGGCTAGTTGTATCCATTCCCACTATATTTTATGTGTAAATATATAGAGAGATTGAGATTTTTTTTTTTTAGAAATAGAGAGATTGAGAATTGGTATAAGAAGATTTGGATGTCACATCTTATGTTTTTCGCAATCACATAAAATAATGTAGTTGTTGATTTAACCGAGTAAAATTTAATAATTGTTTTTTTTCTTCTTTAAGAAATAAAGTAGAAGCATTGATCATTATATTTTTGAAGTCAAACGGCTGCGAAGATTTATCGGCGGGAAGAGAAGAAAGGTCCATCAATTTTCAACAAAAATCCATCAAAATGAGAAGACGCAAAACCTTCTTCTTCCTCGATCAATCATGGCGGACGACGGGATTCCCCCCCACCGTCTCCGGGAGGAGCGCCCCGGCAACATCTCCTCTGATTTCTGCTTCATCGATACGTCGCTCCACTCTTCCGGCGTCTGGGGTTCTGCTGGTGCCGCAACTTTCCTCAAATTCATCTTGCCCCGCCTTCAGCTTCAGCTCGCCGTCATCTTCATCACCACTCAGTCCCTTCATCTCTTGCTCCGCCGCTTCCATTTGCCGCGCCTTGTATCCGAGATCCTCGTATGCATTGTGCTTGAATAAGGCTATCATTTTCATTTTCATTTCATTTGATTTTTTTTTTTTTTGGTTTTTGCTAGTTTATTTTGGTGTTTGATAATATTCTGCAATCGAATTATTTCGTTGGCGCGCGCATTAATTTAGTGCAACTCTTCCGATTTTGTGCGAAATCAAAAAATTAAAAAAAAAAAAGGATTTTTTTTTTCTCTTCACCTTCCTTTGTCATCTTTTGTTATCCATTAAAAAATTTATCTGTAGGTAACTCGGTCCATGTTTGTATTCAACAAAAGCATTGGTGATTCAATGCTAGAATTTGAGTTTTGCTTTGGTTATTTTTATTCTTTTTGGTTTTACATGTCTATTATCTAAGAATTATGCCATTGCAGCCTCGTTTTGGTTTGATGGATAAAAGGTTTCTAGTAAATGGAAATTGAAAAGGCACAACGATCCAATAACAAACCTGTTTAGATCAAACCATGCATGCACTTCTAAGCTTAGGTAGTTAAGGAATCAAGTCTCAATTGTTTGTTAGGTCTTATGAATCTACTTGCCTTTCATTGTTCACAGAGAAATGATGATATTTTATTGCGATTCTGTAAGTTTTTCGTAGTTGAGTTGAGAAACAGCCGTTTGTCTTTTCAAATATGAAGGGCTAAAAATGGATCCATGTGTTTTCAGCGATAACTATGAAGTTTAGTTACAGCTTTGACGACAAAGACATCCTTGTTGAGCAATATGTGTGATGTGACTAACCATTGTGTTTCATCCAGGCTGGGATCATACTTGGACCTACTATTCTGGGACAGTTTCCAGAGGTGGAAAGAGCATTGTTTCCAACTGATGGAGATGTCTACTTGGACTTACTGTCGAAGATTGGCTACATCTTCTTTATATTCCTCAGTGGTGTGAAGATGGATCCCAGAACTGTCCTAAGGACTGGTATCAAGGCATGGACAATTGGAGTTCTTGGAGTCACACTTCCGCTTGGTGGTAGTTTGATTTTGAGTCTAATAAAACAAAGATCGATACATAGGTATCGATGGCCTGCTTACAAATGTATGATAGGGATTCAGAACTTATTCCCTTTCCCTGTCATTGCTTCAATGCTGGTGGACCTGAAAATCATGAACTCTGAGCTTGGACGCCTTGCCCTGGCATCAGCTCTGATCAGTGATTTAGTTAGTAACCTCACATACACGGTCATTACATATGGTAGAGTTGGAATCATGAGCTTTGCAAATGTTATCATGATCCACTCCACCTTCTTAACTGTCTGCCTCATTCTATTCATCTTCTTTGTGGGGCGACCGCTTAGTCTATGGATCATCCAGAAAACACCCGAAGGGAAACCAGTTAGTAGATTTCATGTCATCTTAATGTCTCTCCTGGTCTTGATTGTGGTCTTACTCACTGACAATGTGGGTCTCAACTATCAGTATGGTCCCTTTCTACTCGGGTTAGCAGTGCCCGATGGACCGCCTCTAGGGGCCACCATGGTGGACAGGTTGGAGACCCTGGTATCAGGATTGCTGGCACCACTCTTGGTCACTTACTGTGGAATGAACGTGAATCTTGTTGAACTATATGATCTCAAGTTCATTGTCTCAGTATGGTTTATTTCTGGCTCTATTTTGGCAATGAAATTGCTTTCAGTTTTTGTTCCAGCAGTTATTTGCAAAGTGCCGGTTAAAGACGCGGCTGCTCTCGCGTTCATCATGTGCGCTCAAGGAGTTGTTCAGATGTCTTTCTACTACTATAATTTTGTTAATCAGGTACCTAATCATCACCATCTCATCTCCGAGGATAAAATAGTTTCCCTCTTCCATATCTTGAATATCTCTGATTTAAATATGCAGACTATTGATGGAGATACCTTCTCCATGCTGACTTCATCAGTTCTAATACAAGCTGCCGCATCTAGTCTGATTGTGAAGTCGTTATATGACTATTCTAGAATGTACACGGGCTATCAAAAAAGAGACATTCAGCACACCCCAGCCAACTCAGAGCTCCGTATGCTCGTCTGCTCCCACCGAGTCGACGATGCAGTTGCTGTCCGGAAAGTTCTGGATGCTTCTTTCCCCAGCAAAGAAAGCCCCATAACCGTGTACGCTCTGCATCTGGTGGAGCTCGCCGGCCGCGCTCACCCCCAGCTCATCGACCACCAGTTAGGCCAAAAATCAGCCGGGGGCAACACCCGGACGCAGAAAATGATCGAGGTCCTCGCCTCATTTGAGCAGCAATACATGGGAGTCACCACCGTGCAGCAGTTCACAGCCATGTCTCTCACAAAATTCATGCACCACGACATCTGCACCCTCGCCTTCAACAAGCTGGCCTCCTTGATAATCCTCCCATTCCACAGGAAATGGAACCACCAAGGGAAGGTCATACTCGACAGCAGCAGTCTCAGATCAATCAACTGCGAGGTACTCGAGCTGGCTCCCTGCTCCACAGCTATCCTCATAGACCGCCACAAGGTGCGGCGCAACCCTTCGTCCACGTACAACGTGGGAGTGGCCTTCTTCGGAGGGACCGATGACCGCGAGGCACTGGCTTACGCCAGGCGCATGGCGATGTCCCCGGACGTGAACCTGACGGTGGTGAGGTTCGTGCCGTGGGACATCTACGCCGGGGATAGCCAGTGGGACGCGGTGCTGGATGCAGAGATACTGAAGGAGACGAGGATGCAGGGGGTGCACCAGGATAACATTGTGTACAGAGAGGAGAGGGTGAAGGATGGGGCGGAGACGGCGCTGCTGATCCATGCCATGGAAGAAGCGTTTGATCTGATCATGGTGGGACGCCGGCATAAAGAAGACACGCCTCAGCTACTGGGCCTTAGTGAGTGGAACGATCTGCCGGAGCTCGGGCCCGTCGGAGACATGCTGGCGGCGCCGGATCTCACTACGCCTGTTTCAGTTTTGGTGGTGCAGCACCAAAATGTGAAGTCTATTTAAACCAGATTCTTGTTCATTTTCACTACTCGTGTAGACTATACTAGCGTAGCTCTGTTCATGCATATATTAGCTTTTCAATCGATATTAACCTTACACAATATCTTATGTTAATTTAATTATTGTCTAAATTATAGAGAAGTGATCTTATTTTTCCTTTTATATTTTCAGTTAATTGTTCATATTATTTTCTTGTCCTGTATTGTTATATGCCTAACACGATAGCTAAATAACCGGAGATGTGTATCTTGGAGAGAATAATTTTACTTTTAAAAGAGAGGGGTTTCAACTTTTAGTGTTTTTAAGATAGTGAAAACGGCCAAATGCTTACATTAGTTGGGGATGTCAATTGGGTTGATCCATTAAATTTTGAGCTAATCTATCAGGTTGCAAACTATTTGGTTTGAGTTGAATCGGGTTAAAAATTCTTGAACATGACCATAATCAACTAATTTGGCGCGCTTTTTTTTTTTTTCAAAAAAAAAATAATTTGGCGCGCTGACCTGCCAGGCTTGCAAAAATTACATGTTTATTTTCATACATATTTTCTTATATTATATTTTAATATCCCTAAATATAAATAACGAACATCAAACAACAATATATTCGCTAAAAAAATATAGTGCTATGTAGATAAAATAATGTCCAATCATAGTTTGTGAAAATTTCAACAATCCTTATATATCAACCAAATTAAGTAATAGAATTATATTTTTCAACAGATAAAATGATGAAACAAGGAGGATAAAATTAAATGTAATTCTTCACTCACGTGAAAATCTCAGCGAGAGGCTAAATGTATTGGAAGAGAAAGAAATGAGAAAGTATGCAAATTAGGGGAGTAATGAGCAAACAATGTTGGAAGAGGAAGAAATGAGAGATTTTTTAATTTTGGGGGTGACGGGCTATATCACTGGGAGAGATAATGAAAATTTGTGGTGACTAGAAAATTAGATTTAGAGAATTAGGTAAATAATTAATGGGTGAAGTAAGAAATAAAAATACTAGAAATAATGAATAATATATATATAGTGGAAATATTTTTTTCTACCCATTTTGATAAAACACATAGCAAAAATACCCATTTGTTATAACACATATCTAAAATACCCAAAAGTACAATTTTTTTCATGGGGAAGTGGGTTTTGCCAAATTTGATTCAATCATTGTTTACATGATAATGATATCATTACTTAAAATAGAATTTATAATTAAGATATTAGTTTCTGATTTTTAAAAAAATGAAAAATCATATTATCGAGCCTGACTGTGAGTCTGTTTCGGTCTTACTCGGTTCAGGCTCATGAAACCTACTCACCCGGATCAGACTCATGAAACCTACTCACCCGGATCAGACCCACTCGTATAGTGCTTCAGTCCTGAAACCGACTGGAACCGACCCGATTCCGACCCGATTCCGATCGGATACCGACCCGATTCGTACCCGGGTCGGTATCTGGTCGGAATCGGGTCGGTTCCATTTTTTTTTTATTTTTATATCATATACCATGTTTTAGGCACTATAGTCCAATAATCCGACGTGAAAATGACATGACCATCGTATTTACATGCATTATTGTCCTATGTACATTGTTTTCCCAACTTTTTACATACAATATTGGTCAAATGAGCTCATAAAGTATACTGACATGAATAATGCATGCAAGTGAATTTTCTTTTTGACTGAATGAGTGGATGATAATTTTGCGTACACTGCAATACAGATGAGTAAATAGCCATTTACTGTATTTGACTACTCCAATCAATTCGTGAAAATAATTGAGATTGGTTTGTCTATAAAATCCAATTCATTTGCCATAGACGAAGCATACACATTCGCAACCTTCGTGCCTTATTCTCTCCATCTTCTTGTTTTTCTTCACTTAATATTTCCCCCTTTTTGAAATGGAAAATTGGTGCACTATATTTGTTCATTACAATGGGCAATTTGATGATTCATCCATCTACGTGGGTGGAGAGGAAAGGTTGGTTTACATCCCGATGACCAATCTTTCCATACAGTATCTAAGAAATAGCATCCAATCGCTTCTGGATTCCGAAAATATTCAGCTTCAGTATAATATATATTATACTGGCCAGAGTCGTAGTGGAAGAAATGTGAGATCGTTGTTGGCGACGGATGCTGATTTGCAGAGGCTTTGCTCTGTTTTTTCAGAGCCCAACGTTTATGTTATTTTCAACAATGCAATCAACATTGGTGTTGGGAGTTCTCAGCGGGAGCCATCCCCGTACAGGCCATTCATATCTTCCTTCAGTCCACCGCCGAATGCTACTTTCAGTCCATGTCCGGAGGACCTTCAAAGGTTCGATTCTTCTATGTTCTTTGATCAACCTTTCGTAGGTGGTGCAAGCGGGAGTTCACATATTTCCGACTTAAATGAGGGTGGTGGTTCAGAGGAGTCTGATGATATCCGAACATTCGTCTCCGGATGAGCCGTGTATAATCTCCTCTATAGAACAGGAATATACGGCTCTATTATATTTGTAGCCAAATCGTTGCTCAAGTTCTCCACGAAGGCAAAATATTTCTGCGGGAATTGCCACGGACCGTTTCTTTGGATTCTGACAGCTTCGGGATCACTAGCTCTCCATGCATTATATCTCAAATGCACATCTATCCCAATCCCCCAAGGTCGTCCATCGTTCGGCTGCAAAAAGAATGAAAACATAAATAAAATTACCAAATAAATACATAAATGAAATCAAATAATTATACTTACCAAATCTTCAATATCATATGCTAATAAGGATACAGACAGAGTGTCCGGCTGGGTACCCATCCCTCCAGTATCCCCTGGGAGGGGCTGTGTGGTAGCATCGTCACCCTCAGAACTGTCTGTGAAAACAACCCCCTGATCCCGTTCGCCAGAAACACTATGACACTCCTCATCAGGGATTGCAGGACTCTTACCCTTTGCAAGATTCGTATCCCTCCTCTGCATCTCCATCTCCTCCAACCTCTGTCTGGTCTCACCACCAGATACACTCCTCCTCCTATCCGACTCCTCCGGCCTCCTACTTGACTCACCAACAGGTACACTCGTCGTCCTCTCTATCTCCTCAGGCCTCTCATGCTCTATATGAGCCCTACGGCTCCAATCACGACTCCTATCACGAGCCAAGACCTCTCGGACAGCTGCATCATCTACATCTGTGCAATGACGGCATCTAGATGCACGGAATAAATCTGTAACTAGGGGGATGACCCTCTCTGTCAGTGCCTCATGAATAATCGTCCGGATACTATCCAAAATATTCCCAGATGGACGATGTCTCCTAGTATCCCGGGAATCCCCACTCGAAGAATGTCGATGATGCCTCGGACGAGTGCGTCTACGTGACGGTGTAGAGGTCTCCGGCTGTGATCCGGCACCCTCATCTGCACCCTCATATGCACCTCTCCCAATACCCTCATCTGCACCCCGTCCCGCACCCCGTCCCCCACCCCGTCCTACACCCCGTCCTGCACCAGACACTGGATTCTCTGGCAGTCGGAACTGTACTCCGATTGGATTGTCCATCTCCGCCGAAGTAAAATACAGCATGACCCTCTCGGCAAGAGAAGCCTCCAGGTTAGAATACACTTCAAGCTGTAAATTAAAGAAATAATAATTAGAAAAATAAGAAAGAATAATTTAGATAGACAACAATTACATACCTCATGATTCATAAAGAACTGCCGCCAATCAACCGTCTCCGGCCTCGTGAAATCCCATTTCACAAATCGAGGGAGTGCATTAGGCCTTCGCAAAATAGCGCATGCATGACCCAATGAGGGAATGGCCTCATAGGCCCACACCTACAAAAAAACATAAAAAATTACAATATTGTAGGGATAAGAATTAATTAACAAAAATTAAATTATACCTGTAACGCCCAAATGGGTCCGCCTAAATAAAAGCTCCCACCACTGATTCGATCTGCTCTGGTAGGGGCACGGTCCAAATAGTAACATAAACACTGAAAAGCGTATGCCCCCCATGGAAATGAACCCCATCTACCCAAATCCTCGACCAGAGCATATACCCAAGCCTCAATCTTTCATTTTTCAGAAAGTCCTAAAGCAAAGTTCCATGCCGCTAATATATTAGCGACCCTCAAGTACAATTCCTGATGAGTGCGTTGTATTTTCTTATCCCTAAAAATCATCAATAAATCTCTAGCACTAAGATTCTTACCACTACAAACTGTACGAAAAACCGAAGTGCCAGAAGGATCATGATCCGCACAGGGATTAAAAGCACTAGAACCAAAAACAAATCCTGTAACTAATGCAAATTCGGGCACTCCAAATTTTATAATCTGCCCATTAATACAAAACCATAGAGCATTAGGGGTTTCAGTTGAAATTTGATGTCCTAATAGTTCTACTAATGGTTGTGATGCACTAGGACCATTATTTTTCCAAGTTAATAAGTTACCAAACGGCCTATTAATAAACTGATTAAGCAACCCTTGACCCCCTATTGAATTTAATGTATCATAAATCGTTTCTAAAATAGTGACTTTGGTGTAGAAGTTCACTTTAGCATTTAGACCAAGAAAAGTGGGCCTAATCCACTGTGGCTGCACAAATCAAACACAAAATGCAACAATTATGAAATATTCAACAAAATGCAAGACAACATGTATTTTAATTTAACAAAAATCCAACAAATATTCAAAAAAACCTATTCAACAATAATTCCAATAAAAAAATCAACAAACAATTCCAACGAAAATAATGCAACTCATAATGTATTCTAATTTAACAAAAATCCAACAACAATTCAAAAAATGTTATTCGTTCCAACAAAAATTCCACAAACAATTCCAACATAAATTAATTCAACACAAAACCAAATTCCATTACAAAAATTAATTCATCACAAAACCCAATTCCAATTTCATTCCCATTCCCATTCGAATTATACATCCATTCTCATTCCCATTCGAATTATACATCTATCTCATTCTCATTCCCATTCGAATTAACCGACAAAATTGACCGAAATTTAAACGGGTTGGTGGAATGAGATTGAGAAACTTACTTGTTGAATATTGTCGGCCATGACCGCTTACAAATCGGAATCGATGGAGTCGGCTTCGTCAATGGAGGAAAGGGAAAGGGGGACCAGTTTGCTCGACAATAATTGTGTGGAAAGGGGAAAAATTCACGTGCAGGAATAAATATTCAAATTTTTGACCGGGTCGGAATCGGTCGGTATCGGGTCGGTTTCATGTTGTCCGATTCCGACCCGGTTCTGTCAATGAAGAAACGGGTCGGGTCTGAGTCGTATCCGGGTCGGTTTCTTTAATTTTATGAAACCGACCCCTTTATAATATAAAGAAATTGAGTCGGTCTCGGGTCCGACCCGGTTCAAACTCCAATTCGGATAAAAACATTAATTAAAAAATATTATTTTTGATTTTTTTTAATATATGTAAATGACATTTACGTCAAAAAGTGAATTAAAGATTAAATCAAAATTCATTGTTGTTTGGAAAAACAAATCTGACATGTGCAGAGTGTACTTTTGGGTATTTTTGATATGTGTTATAAGAAATGGGTATTTTTGATATGTGTATTAGGCTAAATGGGTATTTTGAATTTCTCTCTCATATATATATATGGGGGAGTGTTCATATGAGAACTCCCCTTAACATGTGAAAATAAGAACTAATCTCGGTCATCCAATTGGTAATCCAACGCTCAAGACTAAATAAATCCCGTCTGCATTATAGTGTAGTGAAACATGCATTAAAGGATAATTTTGTAATATTTTTTCTCTCTCCTCTAAAATCATCCTAAATCTTTAAATGATCATATTTCCTTCGATTTAGATTATTTTTTAATGTATCATATATCAAATTAAAGGTAATTTAATTATCTTTCAAATGAAATCCCTATTGCATATGTTTTGATTTAAAAATAATCGTAAAAAATGTAAATTAGTGATTATATGCATAATTCTCGTAACAGTACACAAATTCTTATATAATGAATGGAGTTGCACAATATAATGCATGAAGTTGTATTATGTAATGCATAATATGATAGATAAAATGCAATAACTTTTTTTCCTGTAAGATAAAAAAAAATTAAAATCCATTATCTTTGCATACAGTAGATAATATCATAGTTGTTATAAAAGTTGATCATATATTACTTGTTTTTAATTACGTATTTTTTTGTTATATTATATAAATGTATATTACTATATTATATAATGCATGTCTGTTAGGTATATAATGAATGTTTGCTAGGTATATAATGCATGTCGAGGTCAATATAATGCATGAAGTTATATAATGAATACAATAGCTCAATATAATGCTTGAAATTATAGTATATAATGCAAAATATGATAGATACAATGCAACATGTTTTTTCAGCGAAATCATCATTCATCATTATATTTGCACTTGTTATGTATTATAAAGTAATAACATATGCATTATAATGAAAGTAATATAATTTTCTCTAAAATAAAACTAATATCATGTATAATATGCATAATTCTCGTAACAGTACACGAATTCTTATATAATGAATGCAGTTGCACAATATAATGCATGAAGTTATAGTATATAATGCAGAATATGATAGATAAAATGCAACATGTTTATTTCAGCGAAATCATCATTCATCATTATATTTGCACTTATTATTATATAGTAATAACATATGCATTATAATGAAGGTAATATTATATATAATAGAGGAAGTAATGTCGTATAATTATAATAATATTGTTCTAAAATAAGTGTAATACCATATTATAATGCAGGAAGATGTTTGTTTAATATATAATGAATGTTAGGAATATAATGCATGTTTCATAGGTATATAATGCATGTTTCTTATGCATATAATGAATGTTTGTTAGATATATAATGCATGTCGAGAAATAATATGCAAACAGAATCTTAAATAAGTACAAAATAACAAAAATACCCTATAATGCAGGTTTTTTGAGATAAAATGACCGAAAATTTTAGTAAAATCCTGAGCGTTCATTCATCAAAATCAATGGCGATGATTGATTCTTATTTCTTATGGTAAGAGTGGTTCTCATTGGATCGCATCCATATATATATATATATATATAATATTTTATTAAATATTGTGTGACCTACGCGTTGACCCGCAACTCACCAAGTTAAGCCTGTTCGGCTTGCCAAGGGGCCAGCCCGTTCGGTTAAAAATAGTTTCAATCAATTTTTTTAATCATAACTCGCATTCTAGTCCACCAGTTTTGGGTTGACCTATCAATTTCGGACTTAATTAACATCCAAAACTGTGGTTATATGTTATGTTTCTATATAGTTTAAACATGGTCTTAACATAATTTGCATGCAATAATTCATAATCTATCAATGATCTTGAAGTGCAGTGGTTAAAGTGTTATGCTTATAAGACTATAGTTAATTAATCATGGACTCGTAGATAGAAATGGACAGTTTTTCCACATTTAAATTGTTTATTTCATAAAATAATAACCTAGTCTAACATTGTTTTCATTTGAAAGCTCTTGAAATATTTTGTATTTTAACTTTTAATTTAAAGCTTCTTACATCAATTTTATATAAATATGGATATATTTTTTCTCACACAAATAAAAATCTTTTAATTTTAGATAAATAAGATTTTTTAAATTTAAGATTCAACTTTAAAAGACTTGGAAATATTAAATCAAAAAATTTAATAAAGAAAAATCATAATTTTTTTTCAAATAAAATAAACATTTGATTATTATAAATAAAGCATCAAGTTCTTTCGGAACTAGCTTATAAACCCTCAACCTTTATTTTATAAAACTAAAATATAATTAAAGAATTGTTCGAAAAAATATTCAATTTAATTTTATAAATATTATACATTGATATAATATTAATGAGATTATTTTCCATATTATATATCCTTATGTAGGGAAGAGATCAAATAATAATATATTCTCTATGAGAAAAAAGAATAAATATTATCCATTGATCTAAATAAATCAATGAATAACAATTAAAACATAATCAAGTAACATAGTAGTCAAGCAACAATTAAAACACAATCAAGGAAATTTAGTAATAAGCAAAACACAATCAAACAATATTGTAAACATAATCAAGTATCGATCTTATTTTTTTTACGGGAATTTTCTCACCGGATCATCCACTTCCTATATATTTATATAATATAGATCCAAAAAAGGGCCAGTGCAGCAGAAATACTAGCAGTGAGAAATAACCCAACTATAATATAAACCTGAGAGAGATGACGCATTCAGTGAGGACACAACAGAGGAAGTAGAGGAAACTTATTTGAGAGAGATGTGATGATTGCCCCCATGTAGAAGCTGGAGCAAATATTGGGAGGAGACATCTATCTATGCGGCATCGGGCTGAACGAAAGGATTGGGAATTTCATCTGTTCCATCTGTTGGGGAAACGAGCATCAAAGCAGTTCCACGGCAAATTATTAAGCCAAGGCGGCGAGTCTGATCAGTTGTCTTCAGAGGATCTTCTGGATCTCTAAGAAATTCTACTGCTTCATCCAAAACAAGATTCAGCAATTGGTCGTAGCCTTTTAGTGTTCCCGTCACTAGCCTTCCACCAGTTAGTTTGACTTGGACACCCTTGTCCACAAACTTTGCCAAATCAACAGCTGTTTCCTTTCTGCCAGACATGTCAGCCGTCGATCCACTGCACAAGTTGCTAAACGAGTTGCAGCTCCGTTGACTTGCCAACGGGAATCGATATTTGGGGGAAACACAAATTGGCCCTAGTTTTGCTCTCATATATATATATATATATATATATATATATATAGAGGAGGGATCATGTAAAAAAAAATCTCCATGTGAGAAAAAAGAATGAATCATGTCCATCAGATCTAAAAAAATCAATGGTTGATATTGAATTAAGCAACAACTAAATTGCAATCAAGCAACAAAATAATGAAGCAACAACTATAGCACAATCAAGCAACGACCTGAATACAATCAAGCAATGCCGTGAATGCAATCAAGCATCTTTCTCACTTTCTCACGTTAAGAGTTTTCTCACTGGATCCGCTCCCTATATATATATATATAGGGGTGCATTCAAAGTCGAACACCCCTACATGAATGAACTAAGACCTAATAGTATCCATAGATTATAACAACTGACGGTTGAGATCTTATAACTTCTTATATCATTATGTTTATGATTATATATCATTATAAGGTCACTTTCGTCAAATTGTTTGTATTATTTCAAATAATGGTTTATCTTCCAGATTTTGCGGTATAAAATCCCCCAATAATCCCGCCAGTAATCAAATTTTATTTTAGTAAATTACGTTCTTCACTGAAAACTGACATATTCATCATTCTTTTATTCATTTGAGATTCTGCATATTTTTATTTCATATTCATTGTAAGCCAACGAATAACAAAACACAAAATACTATAATGATTTAATTAATATAGTTTAATGATCTATATTAAAAGAAGTAGTGATACTAAAATGTTAAAGAATGCTACGTAATAAAAAAAGAAAAATAAAATAACAAAATACAAAATACTATAATAATTTAATTAATATAGTTTAATGATCTATATTAAAAGAAGCAATGATACTAAAATATTAAAGCATGCTACGTAATAAAAAAGAAAAATAAAATAACAAAACACAAAATACTATAATGATTTAATTAATATAGTTTAATGATCTATATTAAAAGAAGTGATATACTAAAATATTAAAGCATGCTACGTGATAAAAATAAAATAAAATAGCAAAACAAAACACAAAATACTATAATGATTTAATTAATATAGTTTAATGATCTATATTAAAAGAAGTGATGATACTAAAATATGATTGAACTTTGTGAAACTGATAATTTTTTGCCGTTCTAATGAAACATAATATTCATTAAAGGAAAATCCACTATATAAATAATTATGCATTTATAAAAAGAGTTAATGATTTGGTTCCTCAATTAATTAAGCATAAATTGTGAAACTGCCGTATATTATTTTTGTTCCATAACTAGCTTTATTTTTCATCCCAAAAACACCCTTGTGATAAATATATTCAATTAATGAAATGCCACGTGTCACATAAATCAACCATCAGATTTAAAAAATGGACGATAAGATCTTAGGTCATAGTTCATTCAGGGTGTTTAGTTCGGATTTGAACGCACCTATAGGGGTGTGTTCAAGGCTGAATATGTGTCCATGAATGAACAGATACTAAAATCAAACCCTTGATTTCGAAAATAGACGTCCCAGATTTTCTGTTGTCATTTATCATTGTTGATAGCTTCTTCTATCATTGAAAGGGCAAATTAGTCCTAAACGGGAAAAAATTTAAATGAAATTAAATCTGCATGCTGATTTTTCGGATTTAGTTACCAAATCAAATCCCATGATTTTTTTCATTATTATCATATAAATTGGAAAGAGAATTAATATCATGTTGCATATTTTTTGGGTGCGGTTACCAAAAAAAAATTACACCACGATTTATTTCATAATCTTAAGTTAATCGTTATCATTGTTTATAGCTTTGTATATAATTGTAAGCTGATTTATCGGGTGCGGTTTCAACTTCCACTAATCTATTATCATTAAATGCATAAACAATTTTTATTATTCGTACAATGATATTGAATAAGGATAACAATGATCTTAGATGTGTATTAAAAATCAATTGAGATTAAACTGACAAATTTTGATAAAATGATATTGAATACAAGTAATAATTCTAATTTCAACAGCGTACAATGATATTTAATAAAGATAACAATGATCTTAAAGATAACAATGATATTTAATAAAGATAACAATGATCTTAAAGGTGTATTAAAATTCAATTAAGATTAAACCGATAATTTTAATAAAATGATATTGACTATATGTAACAATGATAATGTCAAAAGCTTGCCATAGTACTTGGCCTTCTCTTCGATTGTCTGGAAGCGGCCGTGACCAAATTTAGAGGACGTATCAATGAACTTGAGCTTGATCTCCTCCAATGCAACCCTCGATGTCTGTTTCAACAGTGACTGCCTCACTGTCACCACCTGAACGCAACATCCCTTTATCACCAGATAATCATCCTTCACCACACCATAGTGCGGGAACCCACCCATTGGTGTGATATCCTTCTCAGTCCTACACATTAAAAAGAAAAATCAGTTTCTATCCTCCATTGCACCAGTGATCACGCTAAAATTATATAGACAGTGACTTAGCAAAGCTAATAATATAGCGGCAAATAAAATTATCGATCCCTCAGGGAAAGAAATAACGAATAACCTTTAAGTACTAAGCCAGACTTTCTTGAAAATACTGATTAGGAAAATCAAATAAAAGGGTTTGATTGTTTTGAAAATCGCAATACTTGTTACTGAAAATTAAACAGGAAAATAAAAAGCTTTTGAAGTCAAATAAGAGAAGCACAGATTCCAG